>JABUQX010042371.1:0-25000 GCA_015478945.1 Trachelipus rathkii | reverse complement strand
ATATATATATAACTACTAACTACTATACTATAATATATATGTATACATAATAATATATACATATATATATATATATAATAATAATAATAATATATATATATATAATAATAATAATAATAATAATAATAATATATATATATATATAATAACAATAATAATATATAATAATATATATAGCAACATGTATGTATAACTTCAATATTAACTTTATATTATATGTGTATTTACTTATGTATATCTTTATATATATATATAATATATATAATAATAACCAATAATAATATAATAATATGTATGTATATATACTATATATATATGTATATATATATGTAATATATAATATATTACTATATATAATAATAATAATAATATATATATATATATATATATAATAACAATATATAATAATAATAACCAATAACATATATATATCATAATATATATTCTCTATATTATATATATAATATGAAATAATATATATATATATATATAATATATAATATTATATATATATATATATATATATATATATATATATATATATATATATATATATATATATATATATATATATATATCTTTGCTGCTGCTTATATATATAATAGTTGTTGACATCCTAGAATTTTGACTAAATGCAAATTTCCTTCCCTATTAAGAGAAACTTAAAATATTATATTCGTACATGTTCAAAAATGGTATTTTCTTGTGAATTGTATTACCTGTATTACTCAATAATCATTCTTACCATTTATCATTCCAAGCATATGTCCATCTTTACTAACATGGGTTCATATTAACAAAATATTAATATTTTGTTAACATTTTGTTATATGAAAAAAATATTATGTTATCTCATTGTTTTCATTGTTCTATCTACAGTACTTCATTATATCTTCTGATTTTTAGAGATCTGATGAAGATTTGTCTCTTCTTTGAAGCACAATCACCATCCGATGGGGAAAAATTTAGGAATTTTACTATATTAAGTTTTCTTGTTTGCAGCTGGACAGTTAAACTGTTGCCAGACGGCAATTGAATGGTTTTCCGACAGCAGTTTTAACAGCCCTTATTGGGTGAAAGGGTTGGTCAAAATTAGGGATTTGAGCCATGAATCGATCCCGTGAACCCTAGTCCACATCCTCCTCTGTTCACTTTTTGTACCAAAATGTCTTGAAAAAGTTTCATCCACGAAAAAAAATAATAGTTTTTGGTGTGCTGTTACTTTTTTCTTCTATTTTTAATGTAAGTTAAACTATTTATTAGTTACTACAATGGTAATCACATCAATTTCTTATTTTATAATATAATTATAACCATATATAACGTGACTAATATTCTCTCAAAAATTAAGCCTTTTATTTTATTTTATTTTTTTTTTGACAAATTTTTATATAAAATATCTTTTATTAATAAACTTAAAATAAATTTTTTAAAATATCTATATAAAAAAAAAAAAAAAAAATAAAAATTTTAAACCGTTTTTAACGTTTTTAACACGTTTTTGCCTCCGTGATTAATAAAGGTCGAATTTGAAACGTGAGACTCGCTCTTCTACGTGGTCGATCGCAGACATTTAAGATTGAACATGTTTAACTAATTAAATATAAAACCAATATAGAAACTACACACACACACACACACACACACACACACACATATATATATATATATATATATATATATATATATATATATATATTATTTAATATATATAAATATAGTAATAAATATATATATGTATATTTATTTCTTTACTCTTATTTATATATAATATATATATATATGTAATATATATATAATAATATAAATATACTTTATAAATAATAATAATATATATATATATATATATATATATATATATATATATATATATATATATATATATATATATATATATATATATATAATATATAAATAATATATATATATATATATGTATAATATATGTTATAATAATAACAATAACAACCAATATATATATATATATATAATATATAATATAATATATATATGTAATAATATATATATATATATATATATATATATATATATATACTTATATATATATATATTATCATATATGTTAATGTTTTAATATTTAATGTTTCGTTAAATGTGATATTTGAAGATCTTTCTCTAATTATAATAATTATTATAAAATGTTAATCAAGTTCCGTGAAAGCATATTTGATTAAAAGGATATACTAAATAAAAAGATTTTGAGCTTCTCCGAAGTTATATGTTAGAATTATAAAAATATCCTAAATTAAAAGCGTTTCATTAAAATTACAAGTAATATTTAAAATTCCGTGAAAATAAATTTGATTAAAAGGATATACGAAAGAAAAGAATTTTTGAGCTCCTCCGAAGTTATACGTTAAAATTATGCCAAATTAAAATCTTACGAAATAATATTTAAAATTGGTATTTGAAGACAAAGACTATATTACTTGTTTTTAATTTCTTTTCTTTATTTCAGTTCTTATTCACGAAGAGAAGAAAATTAAATATGTATCCTTGTAATATCTGATCTCTATTAGCATTCCTCTCATTACTTCGGCGTGCCTCCTGACGCGGCTCAAGTGAGAGAAAGACGTGATAAGTGGCCGCTTCTCGGCTCTTCAAGAAACGCTTTGTTAATGCTACTTTGGAAACTCTAAGAAAAGAACTCAAAATTAAACTTTATTGACTCAATCATTTTTTTTTTCACCTGTGTGTGCGTATATATATATATATATATATATATATATATCATATATATAACAACCTTATCTCCTTTGCTCTTGCTGCTGCTGCTGCTGTATCTTACCTTTATATATATATATGAATTAATATAATATAATATTATGTATATATATATATATATAATATAATAACTATATATATATACAACTGTTATTTTAGCGAAGAAATTGATTAGACTATAGCTTGCAGACCTTAGAACTCATCGGCGGGACGCCAGCAAGTCTTTCGATATCGGGTACTGTTCTAAGTGACACCATGAAGGAAGTAAAATAATGCACGTGGATTCTCACCTCTTAATATTCTAGTTGTATAAAGGCTCTCACTTTTATTTGCATTAGTTCTGTAGGAGAGTTTTCACTCCTCATTTGTTAGTTTGCTAGACAGTCTTATTAAAAGTAATAAAGGATAAAGAGGGGTGAATTAGAAGCACTTTAAACAATCTATATTAAAAGTCACAGTACAAAATATGCATAGAAAAATAACGACAATTTAAACTAAAATAAACCCATTCACACATAACCCACATCTAACCTCGTAATTCCAATTCCCATATACGTGAAACATTGAATACCGAATTAAGAGAAACTGAAAGACCTAAAAAATTACACAATAACAATAAATCTGATCTAATTATTAATATTTATAATAATTATTATTAATTAATATTAGTATTATTATTATTATTACTATTTTTTATAATCATTATTATTATTATTATTATTATTATTATTATTATTATTATTATTATTATTATTATTATTATTATTATTATTATTATTATTATTATTATTATTACTCATCTATTTAATTATCTAATGAATCTTTATGTCGATGGATTCGTACCTCCGCCATAATTAAAGCTTCATTTTGGCACTGATTTGAGGAGGCATCTGATTAGATGAGATTAACATTTTCACACTGTTCATCTGGACTCATATGGGTACGTCTCACTCCATGAAACTTCTTTCGGATAATTAAATTCTTTTTTACTCACATCGTTTATGCTGTAAAATTTTAGAATGAGCATTTTATCTAAATAATGATTAAATTGAACATACATATATATATATATATATATATATATATATATAATATATATATATATATATATATACTATATATATATATATATATATATATATATACCATAATATATATATATATATATATATATATATATATACACAGAGCGATGTATACATATATATATATATATATATACATAATCTATATATATATATGTTTAAGAGTCTACGCCCATCGTGTGTGTTTTTTTCTTTTTTTATATTTTTTTTACGTTTAATAATTTCTCTATAAAATAATTTCACTTTAACAAAGCTAAGAGGCACTAACTGCACCAGGTGAATTGCAAAGACAGAATGAGGTGTGCCCAAGCTCCTTCGTATGCTCGGACCTGTGGCGGTTGCATAGGATACGCAATAACTACGGGGTGAGGTACAGACCATTTGGGGACTCCCGCCTTTGTGGTGTTCCTGTGGAAGGAAATGAGGAAATAGAGAGAAAAAGACAGGATCGAGCCTGTATATTTCTTATGCCAGTTTGGTGTTGTTCAACCAATGGGCAATCGTGAGAAGACGCTATTTTGTTTAAGAAATTCAAGGTATGCAGCCGAAACGGCGCCATACTCTAAAGCTCTTCCTGCAATGGTTTTTTCCATTGACTCATATGTGCTAAGCAACATATCGATTCACGATACAGTCCCCTTCGCCGGAAATGGGAACTAGTTATTATGGAAAAACCATTTCACTATTCTCAAGAAACAATTCATGAAGAAATGAATAAGAATATTGGACCTAAAAAAGAAAAAGTTCTGGAACTAAACTTCTTACTAGATGTTGAAGAAAAAGTGAATAATGAAAGTTTCTATCATAGGTTCCAAGGGAATTCCTCTCCTAACGAAAGTATTCTGGAAAGTAAGTTTATAGAAAAATGAATAGTCTGAAAATGGACAAGACCGAAACTCAATGTTTTTTTGGAAGCATATGAGAATGTATCTTTGTTTTTTCCAAATCTGCGAAGATAAATAAAGAATGAAAATTAGATATATAGCATTGGGATTGTGTGTGGTTAAATTCATATTGGGTCTTTCCCAAAAATACATTTAGAAAATTTACCTTCTTGAATTTACGATTCCCTTTTATGTTATCTAAAAGAAATTAAACTTTTATTTCGAGTTGTTATGGTCTTTGGTAAATCACTTTGACCTAAAATATTTTTGGTGTTAATCATTGATTTTGATTTTCCTTTGATTCCTATTATTCTTAGTCACGTTTTTTTACTTTTAATTTTACTGGCCTAAACTTTTGGTCGTTGGTTAACGTTAATATTAAAACTCTTCACTTATGATGAATAGGAACAAAAATGCTATCGCCTAGACTTAGTTAAAATTACCCTACTTCTATCTTTTTGGCTTTAGTTTCATTCGTATACCATTAGACTAACAAAGTTTCTTTGAAGGTTTACATCTACATAAGCGATAAACAAACATTATTATAAATGTTATTACGACAATTAAGCACTAGTTTTATTTTCTAAGGTTAGTATAAACAGCTTTATTAAGGCTTAATTCTAAAAAGCATTAGTATGAAGTTATAAGAAAGTTATTTGAGAATGTTAATTGAGGGAAAGGTGGATCAAGATTTACTCTATTTTATTATTTCTAGCTGAATAAACTGGAGCAAATACACTCGGAATATGATATATATATATATATATATATATATATATATATATAGAGTTATATATATACATACCACACATATATATATATATATATATATATATATATATATACTACAGAACTCTCCTCCGAAGGAAGGGTTAATAGATTCTATTTTTCAGCGCAAATTATCTCACAGTATTACACTACAATTTTCAAGCTTCAAGTAGTGAGCTTAAACAATACTGCCTGTTTGTAAAACCCTTTTTTAGTGCCTCTGTGTTCGACCCTCATGATTCCCTGATAACAAATAAGTTTGTTGACCAACATTTCAAAAGCATCACTTCAGTGAGCATATCAGAAATATAGTATGGCATCAATCTAGATGTGATTATGCTTTCTACTAGAAGAAATGTTAGTATATTTTATTTTTAACAACACTATTGTTTAAAAACCAACTGTTAGTATCAATATGTAAGAATAATTAAAAATAGTAATGAAGAAGTGTTAGTGAATGTGTGTGACTCTTGATTAGAAACATGCTAAGCGTTAAAACAAAAATATTAATGGAAGTGTCAATTTTCTTCCCAATTAAAAAAAAAACATACTTCATCCTTAGAGAAAGTGTTAAAATTAAGGCAAAAAGGGTAGATGACAATTCTTTATGTTTCTATTATTTTTATCTTTCTTTTAAAGAAAATCTTTCTTTTGAATTAAATTTTCGCATGAAAACTGGCCCACCCTTTTGGAGGAAACCGTAGGTAGTAATAAAATAATGAAACATAATGGAACTTCCAAATTTTATCAGTTTTGAAACCAAATGTTTCACGAAATGTTTACGTAAATTACGCAAATGCGATGTTAAATGTATAAAATTCCAGCTCAAAAACCGAAGTTATTTGATCTATAGACTAAAAAAAAATATCCTTATGCTAGCCAAGTAACTTATTTATACATAAAACCGCTTATTTAATTATGCAAAACGTTTTCTTCGTACAGAACGCTATGATTACTCAAGCTCATACTTTATGAAATAATTAGAGTATTGTACTGGCGGTTATCTTAAAAGTTAGCAAGCAAATTAAAATCTATATCATACGAACGTAACTCTATTTCTAGCTTTGGTTCTTTCCATCAGCATTTTCTATGTTGGTTCTTTCTCTACCTCTTACTTCTTACTTCCCATATTGGCTTGATGAGTCTTACGATACTAGAAACCACTGTCTCTTTCGTATTTGCACATTGCCAACAAAAGAATTTTTAGTGTAACTCAACATAGTTGTTACTCTTAATTTACCCTTAAAACATATTTAAAAAAAAATATGAACAAAATTATATGTAAAATTATCTGCTGAACTATTCGCCAACCCAATTGTTAAAATTCTCTAACATAATCGATTGTCGAACGTACATCCTTAATATCATACTTAGAACAAGAAATATGAAAAAAATATGAACAAAAGCTATGCATTAGATTATCTACTGAACTATCCTCCAACCCAATTGTTAAAAGTTCTCTAACATAATCGATTGTCGGAAGTACATCCTTAAGAACATCATTAACGCAAAATAAGAACAAAACTACATGAACAAAATTACATGCTAGATTATTTACTGAACTATTCTCCAACCCAATACGATTATCTTCCCAGTCTCTCTGATTCTGATCTTGTTTCTCGTCACCGAAGTGCTTTTTCAATCGTTATTCTCTTTCCCTGGCCAATTTTCTTTTGTAAGTAAACCATTATCTTTCGTGTCTCGGGTACTCAGGGCAGTGAGTAGAATCGTGACTCGATAGAAAAGAACAACTCTTCAACTTTTCAAACTTTTGATCAAAACACAGGACTAATAGTTAGAAAGGACTAACCGTTGGTTGGAAACTACAACAGATTACTAACAAATAAAGCAAAGTACAGCAATAACTGATGAGTAGGTCATGTATTTTCCTAGTTTATACTCTAGTTCTCAATGTAGGAGCATCGTTTTTGACATCTTAATTCCTATCGAAAGAAAAAGAAATACCTTCTGGAAAAAATACTTGACGATTTCTCACAGATAATCCACTTAAAATTTAAGACTGCTTTGCACATTTTCCTTCTTTCGGCACCACTAGGTAGGAGTATCGTTTTTGATATCTTAATTCCCACTGAAGTTTCCTTGGGAGGACATGTGACTGTAGTCTTTAATCATTACATCAAATCAATCAATTTATAGTCTAATATTCGTAATCCAAACTAATTTCGCATGCAAGTAGAAATATAAGCCTAATATATTGCAAAATATTTCCTTAATCCACTACAAATATTGACTCAAACTCCATAGGACACTGTTTTTTGGTCTTCTCTTGTCGTTTTGTATCTTTCTTTGGCAACTTTTTGCTTCTTTATGGAGTGGTACTGGTAACTCGCTACTTACATTCCCATTTTTTCTCCGGAGGGGACTCATCGCCCTTTTTTCCGATCTCCATAGCTTCCACCGCCTTTCCTCTACCCATTGCGGATTTACAAAGTTGTCGCAAAAATCCAAATAAGATTCGTACTCTTGAGAAGATGTTTTCAGAACCTATAGAATCTAATCAACGGTATGCTATATGTGCAATTGAATCTCTAATCCAGACTAATTCATGTTTAATTGAACAATTATAAAATAACCAAATATAAGCAATTATATTACAAACTGAGAGATACCCTTCGTAATTACTGCCATTGGGCTGTGTCTTTCCGTTCTGTGATCTCCTTTTTGGCTGTCATTCACCACTACTGGTCAACTGATCAGGATGACTCTAGTGTGAATGTTTTTATGTCTGTCCCGAACACGTTTGCCATTTAGAACTTCTGCAACATTTGCCTAATTTTTTGTAATATTAATTAGATAAGGAAAAATTCACGATGAGGTAAAGTTATGCAAATAATTGTCAAAATGAGCAAGTCGCAAGATAAACAAAAAATTAAGATTATAATTCTTAATCCAAGGGTAAAAGAAGGGATATTACACAAAGATAAATGTACGAGTGCATATGTAGAAGCATGTATACATCAAATTTTCGCTCTTTACTGACCAAAATATAATAAGTATATATATATATATATATATATATATTATTATATTATATATAATAATATAGAATATATATATATATATATATATATATATTACTATATATATATATAAATATTAAACTTATTATAATTGTTATTAGTGGATTACTTTTCAGACTCCAAATGCGTTTTCTTAACGTCGTCTGGCATTGACAATTCTTCCTCTAGTCCAACATCTATATGAAGACACTCTCGTCGTCTCACGATTAAAATTTCTTTTAATACCTTCCACAAGAGGGGTGAGCAATCACTGTGAAAGTGAACTTAACTCTGTCAATCGGAGTTCTTCTGAGGGTACTTGGGCATTTTCCAATCTCCGAATTCTGCCTTTTCCGCAATTTCTTATTGCTACCTCATTTACCGATTCTTCTTCCTCAAATTGAAAACTGACTGAAGCAATGGCTTCTTGGCCTATACTGAATCATTGTTTTTACCACCTATGTTTTCTAACCGCGAAATTAACTAGTGTCGCAGCTCTTATCCAATTTTAACTTCTATTTTCCTTGTCTAATATCTTCTCCTTCTGACCTTTCACATTTGCCTATACCTCCTTCTCACAAGACGGCTTGCGGAGTCCACATCCTGTTGCCATCTTTTTAGAAGAGCTAGCTATACTAAAACATACTTCCAAACCCATTTTTTTAATGAATTCTTTCGTGGCTTTCCACAGAATGGAGAAATGAATATTTGCAATGACAAAAATAAAGAAAATAAAATAAAAATGCTGCTAATATTCAGGATTCTAATCCGTTACTTTTTTCATAAACAAATAAAGAATCAAAAAATAATGACCGAAGTAAATGTTATTTTTCGCAAAAAACAACGTTATGTAATGATATTATATATATATATAAATATATATATATTATATACTATATATATTATAATATATATATTATTTAATATATATAGGAAAAAGATTAATCTTATATACGTAGGTATAAAGAATATTAAAATAAAATGTACATAAAAACTTGAATTTTCAGTTCCGAAATCTCCTGAGTCAATGTGAAACCTTTACTAATTTCCTCTCTCTCTCTCTTCCCTGATAGAAACGATCTAAAGCACAATATAAAAAAAAAAAACCGAAACGGTCTCCGGAGGGGGGATGGGAGGGGAAAGTGGGTCTAGAGGATTTAACAATTTCTTGTTATAAGTATTTTACCTTTTACACATTTTCTCTTTTCTTACCACCTAATCTTCAGGTATTTAATAACCTCCCCCTCTCACCCTCCACCTTGCATTCTACAATGTTAGGCTTCCTTCTCCTCTTCTTTCTTCTTTTTTTCCTTCAATCCTCTTCCCTTAGCTATTCTTTTCCCTCCCCGTTGGGGTGGCACAGGTTTATGCTAATGGATTGTAACTATTACCACCCTTATTAATAAATATCCTCGCTGACAGAAAAAGCATAATCAAAGAGTTTAACATATAAAACATCCACGCCTAACTACCATCTAATTATCTTATGGTTTTTAGGGATAAATATAATAGACACGGTTAAGGTTAATGATAACACATCTACTTTTCTACAATGATGATTGGGTACGATATTTATAGCTTTCTAAGGTGTTGTAAGTTTTTTAATTTTTAATAATTGTTCTCTCCACGGCCGATTCACGCTTCCCTGAAATCCACTGTCTTAGGGCGCCCTTTCTAAAACCTATCATACTATATTTAGTGCACTGGCCGGGGATGGGGGATGTCACAAATTTGACTGTTTTTGCGGTATGCGGATTATGCGTGATTTTTAAGAAGAGGAGGAATTGCCGGTGCTGAATCTTAAAGTAGTGAGGATAAGGATGCGGATGTTTACTCTTTGAAGTTTGAATTAAAAATTATATATATATATATATATAGGTAGGTAAGTAGGATAGTATTAGTATATAGTATATAGGTAAGGGGTAGGTAGTATGTAGTATGAGGTATATGTAGATTGTATAGTCCTATATTATATATATCACCTTATTATATATATATATTATATTTATTATATTATTATTATATTTTACATGCTTTCACCACCACTCACGGTGGTCTGCCCCCCTATTCAGGGATGGGTGGGTTGTCTCGACCAAATTTCATCCGACTAGGCGCAAATTACGGCAAGATATATGGCACCAGCTCGCGGCTTTAATTAAAGCACCCCCAAAAAAAAACCCTGGAAGTTTTCACCGTCGAGGGAGATTGAAGGCTCACAGTGGGAACAGCACGGAAGGAAAATGGCAATAAAAGAAAGTTATAAGAGAATTCCACCCAAACAAAAATGGAGGTGTTGTTTTTTGCACCATGTCGGTGCGTGCAGACCAGCGAACGCGTAAGGAAGCACCCGCAGCCGTCACGCGAAAACTATCCAGCCTGCGACCGTTACCAACTCTATTACACAACTTAGCACGGAACAAAAAGACAACACACTCCTTAGTGTGCTACAGAGTGATGCCTGGCGTCTCTCGTGTAAGGGTTTTCCCGGTGGTCACCGTCGACCGCTGGCTCACTATCGTATGTCCTTTCTGTTGCGTGCCGTAGGTACTGTGGCGCTGGGGCGGTACCTTTAGAAAAGAGATAAAAGTACCAACACATCGCGCCGCAAAGAGAGAGGGTTCAAGTGAAATTGGAAAAGCTACAGAAACGTTTTGGCCCTTTGACCACTACCCAAAAACGGGGGAAACCAGAGCCCAATTGGACATAGTAATCCTTACAATGATATGGTTCGATGGATGAGACCTTTGTTAATAGCTGGAATGTTTGTGAAGTAATAATGGAGAAGAAGAAAAAGTCTTGCGGGAGTGCTAACAGAACTTCTCTCTCCATGTTTCTATGAGGCCGCTCCTGGAACCTTGTTGTGATGTTGAGGTTTCAGACATTTTTCGTTTATGTTACAGGCGGGATGTTTATATATATGTCAACAGGAGAGAGACCGACGAACCGTCGAAGATCATAGGAACAGTTTCCTCTGAAGCGCGCTCTTACCGGAGGAGGAGATTTGTAGAAGTTGATTTTTTAAAATTTAATTTTTCACATTTGGTTATTTTCTAATTTCACAACAATTCTATCCAGATCAGCGAGAATAGAATCGCGGACAAGCATTTTACGCAGCAGCTGGTAATTCCTAGAAGTCACAAAGAGGAGCCTTAGATTTTGAAATGAGTTTGAAGAATGAAGGGTTAGTCTCGCTATCTGGAGTGGAACTTTTTTTAGAGTTAGAGTGGATGTGAACCGGTCATTAATGAAAGTCAGCAATAAAGTACTGCCGGAAGAAGCCGACCTGACGGAACACACTACTTGACACCAGAACCTAAATAAGAAGTCGCTCCATCAACCAAGCCGTTATTAGCGACTTGAATTGAAATCTAGGACAAAAATTTAAAGAAAGAGTAAGGTGGAAACCCAAGAATGGGGTGAGCTTTGGAGGCAGTGAGATCTGTGCATTTACCCGGTTCAAATTGTTTGGATTATGTCAATGCGCCACCACGTGGCTAAGTTATTCTTCCCAGTAGTTCCTAAGGACGACCATAAATCGGTTTTAAATAGGAAAGATATATCTCTTGCATGTTGCCTTTGGAATGCCGTAAAGCAGTACTTGGCGATCAGTGGATAGATGAGATATTGAGGTAACAGAATGGTCTAGAAGTGTAGCAGCGGTTGGAACGGGTCTTTCAAAGAGTCCTAGATAGAATTACAAGTGGAGAGCTCAGCTATAGGGGCGATAGCTTTAGAAGGATTACTGAGCGGCTTTCCTTTTTTCGAGTAGTGTTTGGCATTGTTGCGTTTTGCTTCCAACACTGAGGGTGGAAAGTGCTAGTTTGAAACATATGAGGAATATAGTGTTATTTGAACGAGGGGCGTGGGTCTAGCCGTAAGCAATTTATCCCTCAAAACTCGGGGAGAGAGATTGCATCCGAGCCACCCGCCTTCCTACGTTCTAAGATCTCAGGAGGCCCATTGCACCCGATCAGTGTGATTCAGGCAAGACTAGGACCAAAATTGAGGAGGAGTAGGGAGAGGAGGGATAGAATGCGATCGGTCGCGGTTTGGAGGTTAGAGAATGGAGCGAAGAGATTGGCCTTTCAGGTTCGCCGTGACTGTTGCAACAGAGCCCATCAGATCGAATTATAGAGGAGGAAAGGATGAATTTAACAGAGTTGTTAGAGATGTTTTGGGCAACAGCCAAGAAGGTTTTTCAGTATGCAGAACCAAGGAGGTTTAGCGCACTTTCGTTTGATGAAAGGCCGCTTGCTCGTCGAAGAGTATCCTCTCAAATATTTTACAATTATATTATTATATTATACATAACTAATATATTATATATATTATTCTATATTTATATCTATACTATATTATACTATTCGGTATTAAATAGCTATATAATAATTAAATATACCTTATACTTTATATTATATTATATAATATAAAGTATTTTATTATATAATTAATATAATATATATTATATATTATTTTAAATTATTTATATTCATAAATTATTAAATATTTAATAATTAATTTATTTATTATTATATATAGATTATAATATATATATTTACATATAATATTATATATATAATATGATATATATATATACTGAAATCGAAATTCAAAATTACAAATTATTTCCATAAACTCCCATGATAGATGCCCATAATAATATTTTTTATATTGCATTTTTTAATCAAATGTCAGAAAAAAATCTCACGCAACTCCTAATTTTTCAAAAGAGGTTATGCAAGGATGCGGATGTGCCCGTTTAAGTGAGATGCGGATTTGCGGATTAATGTTAATTTAGGTGCGTGATATGTTCCGCAAATGCGGATGCGGATGCGGATGTCTATGTCATCACATATATATATATTATATATATTATATTTATATATATATATATATTTATATTATTATTTATTAACATTTATATATATATCTTATATATATTATATATATATATTATATTATATATATATATATTATATATATATATAAATATTATATATATCAATATATACTATACTATATAATATATATATATATATATATATTATATAGTATATATATATATATACTATATTATATATATTAATTAGTATTTTCCTTTTTACTTTCTTTTCATCTTCCTTTTATTCCAAGCTGGTAAGAGTGCAGTGGGCCCCGCGGGGTGCCCGGGCACGGTTGCGGTGCCGCTAACAACCCACGTGACAAGCATCGGAAAGAAAGAAAGTGGATAGGAAGAACGGTGGTGGTGAATGGAAGAATTATTGACAAAAAGTCGAAAAGGGGAAGGAAAGCCCAGCCTTACGCCCTCTGTACTATTAATAGGTTTAAGATACCGTCGCAGTTCAGAAGAAAATCCACCTAGTAGCTTCACGGTGGAATCACGCGCGACGGAATCTCACTATGGTAAAAATCACCAATGATTTAATTGTCCACCAGCCACATTCCTGCAATTCACAACTTTTACCTTTTTACTACACTCTGCATTCTCCGTTCCCTTTTTCATCAAACATTATATCCTAAATATTTAAACTCAGACATTGTTCCAGCTGCTCACATCTTAAGAACACTTTCATTCACCGAGGACTGTTCATTTACAACCATAACCTTACTCTTATTACATTTATTTCAAAACCCCTCCTTTACACACCCCTGCCCAAATATATTAATATATATTATATTATATATATAATTATATATAATAACTATTTATATATATATATATATTAATATATATTATATATAATATATTATATATATATTTATATATATATATATATATTCTATAATATATAATATATTATATAAATTTCAAAATATGAATTTGACTTATGAAAAATCAGTATCAATCTTTGGATAATATTCAAATCAGTAAAACACCCATAACAGGAATCATCATATAATCAGATTTAAAAAATAGCTGATTATATAAACATTTTAAATATTTAATAATTATTCTAAAGGAAATGTTTATTCCTATGGAATCACTTATTGGCAAATCCAATGTATGAAAATTTTTTGTTGTCGGTTATCTCCATATTTTTTTGATTAGAGGTTATTAAGATATCTAAGTGTCTAACTGGGTATTTAAATTGAAGGTTGTATACAGGACATATGATTGCAGGTTCCACATTGAACATGATTCAACCGAAAAAATAATTCATATTTTCTGATGTAGGAAAAATAATGTAGATTAGATCGTTGTCTTACAAAATAGCAAAAGAACAAGATTTTGCATGAAAATTATTGTCATTTTATCACTATTTTTAGGGGGAAATATTTTTAATCTTAAGAGTTCATAATGTTGATAGCTCAACAGTATTATTTGAGATTTTGATTGTGACCGATCTTATGTAATAATAAGAAATTTATCATCTATAGTGACCATGAGCCTCTGCAGTATCTCCACAACATATCTGCTATGGATAGTCACATAGAGCGCACGCATAAAGAACTTTACAACAATTTTGAGATATGACACATTTGTGGTTGTAGAAATGTACTTGCAGATGCTCTATCTCAATCTTACGTCCCTTCGGATGACGATAATCAAGTAATATCGGAATCATCTGGATAACATGGTGCTGCGCCTACAGGTTTTGACCAGATCCAAGTGCTGGCAGGGGAGACTCTCTTTTTTTAATATATGGCGATAATGCACATAAAAAATGTTATCTTAATTGTATTTCTGGCATCCATTATAATTTTTTACAATCAATTGATGCTGATTTATAATAAAGCAATACTTATCATCTCCTTAAAGATATCTCAATCAATACAGTAAAAATTAACAGTGGTTTATCCTTCAAACGCATATAATTCTTGTGATATTAATGTTCACCTAGAAGTTATTGAAAGCAAACAGGCTACAATAGTCTCCTTAAAAAATGATTAGGATTATTTTCCTTAAAGTTAATCCTGCTAAGTGGGCCAAATTTTTACAGACCTTTAAGTCCTTTAGAACAGCCCTATTTGTTCAGGATAATCCTTTGTATGGATATTCAGAGCAATAAATCACTGGTAAACATGTTGTTTCCAGCACAAGGTTTTGGAACCGATTATGGGTAATTCTGTGGAACTGATTCCAATAGTTTTATATGTTTGTGTGTAACACATCACATTTGGGAGATCTTATATCCCCCATATATGTTGAAATTTTCCAAATTTGTTACCAATATTTAACCTTTATTGAATATAGCCTTGTAATTTTTTATAAATCACAAAACAAAAGTAAAAATGTTTTAATCTGAACAATACAGGTTAATTGTTTCCTATAAAAAGTACAAAATGCCCATAACATTAAGTTCAATGCATACTAATTGCAGAAAAACTAAATGTGATAGGGCAAATCTGGGCATAGTTTCGTTTTCAGCACACCAAAATTAGTAGAAATTACCTTTCAAAGTGAATGATAGAAAAAAAAAATTAATTTTTGTTGTTGACCAGTGTAATAAGCTAAAGTATGTAGTCTCCTTTTAATAGTTTTGGTATCACAGCTTCACTGTATTACGGACATGTAGGCAGGAATAAATTAGTCAATCTCTTTTATGGGAGTTGTGGCATCCACGTGCCAGTCAGGTAATCTCTTGACATCTGCAGGTGTTGTCCTCATTGCTAGCGTAATAAAATGAAACAAAATGTTGTAAAACTAACCCTGTTAAAAATCTATGCCACTTATATATTTCACTTACTTGCTGTAGATCTTTTAAAACTTCCTCGTACTTCGAAAAATAACTCCTACTGTCTTGTTCATATTGGTCATTTTCTAAATTTATTTCCATTGTTCCATTACATAAAAAGCCAGCATAAATGTTGCCTGCCAATGCACATTTGAAATTGTGTGGTAATATTCCTCTTGTAAAGAAATACTGAAAAGCTTTGACAAAAGCTTTACCAATATTTCGTTCAAATTTTTAAGATGCATCAGATAGAATTTATGTATGTGAAAGTAACTTCATCTTCTAAAAATTTCAAATGTATCTGGAATATCATCTTATTTAAAACTGGGTACACTATCTAGATTTTTTTTGGGGTAAAAACTGAGGAAAATTTTTTTTTAAAATGTTTGCTACATCAGCTTTGCTCAACTTTAAATTTTCATTATCACCCAAAATGCTCAAATTGATTCCTTAATTTAGTACTTTTATTGCTGACATAATAGGAGGAGGAGGATGTGCCATATTACAGGCTCGTTAAAAAATTTAAAATAAAATTTTGCTGCTAATATAATACAAGAAAATGAAAAGAGAACCAACCTGTTTCATATTCACCAGCTGACTTTCAATAGAGTCTATATCATCTAATAACTTAAAACACTTCTTGCAAATTGTAGTTGAATGCATATTAGAAGAATTCAATTCCCTCTGAATGATACTACTTAAAAATATGGGCAAATCCAAAAGTCTTGCTGTTGTTTTAACCTATATAGATATAGGTATGGTATATATATATATAATATATTAATAATATAATATATAATATATTTAATATATTTATATATATTATAACATAATATAATATAATATTATATAGTATTATATATATATATATATTATATATATATATAATAATATATATTAATAATTATATTCTGATCATTTATATGCGAGTGTACACAGTTCATAGGCAGGAAATCAACATATCAAACTAGTAAATAAATTATAAAATACATCTCTCCTTATGATTCGTAGTGAGGTGACCTTCTGACTTATTACTTTACCTCTGAGTTGGAGCAATTATTTATTGCCCTTTACAAATTGTAAGACAAAATGCTCATCATCCCAAACCTAATTAGTATTAGTATTATATATATATACACGCCATATATATAATATATATATATAATATATATAATATGTATTTAGTATATATTATATTATAGATATATTATAATATTTATTATATATATATTATTATTTAACTTTAATATTATATATACCATATTATATATATATTATATTATATATACAATAATATAAATATGTATATTATTACCTATATAAATATATAGTATTAGATTTACACGTTTTCATAAATATTGATACACATCTCCCAAAGTATTCTTTTGTACCATTTTATTTTTATATCACGTACAATATTCTAAGAGTATTACAGAAATCATCAAGGAAGTACTATGTTTTAGTTATCATTTCGTATCACTTTCTTACTATTCATATAGACATACACTTGACAGAATTTCTCAATTATTTATAAATACAATATATATATTATAATATAATATTATTATATATATATATATTATTAAATATAATATATATAAAAATAATAATATATATATATATTAGTCTTAAGTATATATATAATACATATATATATATTATATATAATTATTAATATTATATTTATATATATATAGTTATATTATATTATATATATTTATATATATCATATATATATTATATATTATATAAATATATACTATTGATATATCTCGTATTGAGCAGTTTCAATACTTTTATTGCATCTGTTCTGATTTTTCCCTCAATTCGTGGATTTAATTGGTTATCCAACCAATGCCAATCATTTATATTTAATATCCACATATCTACGATGTTTATGGACCACACTCCAAAGAGTGAGCTACTCCATGAACGATAAACAGTTAGTAATAATCTTGTGCTCTTAGCGTACATGGATATCTACATGAGATACGGACGATATGAAACACCTACTATGATTTGCGAAGATGAAACTACCTTGACTATATATGCATGTTAAATAAATACTTAATTTATTATGGTTTTCAGTTATTTTCAACCTTACTTTTACATAACGGGGGGAGTGCTTAGCTAATGCTCCTCAACCTAATGAATTTGCCGACCTAGTCGATAAGCATGATGTTATCCCCATAAGTACGGATCAGAGCACGAACGTCATAAATAGCAATTGTGTCATCATAATCAATGTTTTTAAAAAAAATCTGCTCGAATAAGATCCATCCCCTACTACTGAAATTATATATATACTACTATATATATATATATTATATATATAATAATATATAGAATATATATATTTATATATAATATATATATTAATATATTATATATATATATTATATATATATATATATATTAAAATAATATCTATATATATATATATTATATAACATATTATATATATATAATATACATATATATATTAATATATATATTATAATATATTATATTAATAATTATTATAAGTATATATATTATATATTGATATATTATTATATATCATATGGTATCAATGGACTCATATATTTTAAATCCTTATCGGAAAGCATGCCAGAAAGGCTTAGAAAGGTAATTGCAGTATTAATGTTAATGACTTCTATTGATGAATGCATTTATGATTCCATTACTTACTCCTACTTGCTAGCATTTTATTTTCCAAACAGTATACAATTCAGATTCTGTTATTCTATAATTTATTATATATATATTATATTATATGTATATTTATTATATATATTTTTATTATAAATATATATATATTATATATAGATATATAATTATTTAATATATATAATATTTTGAAATCAACTTAGTAGTCTCACCTTATTTGTACATAAAGAGAATGTAACTCAGAGATACACAAAGGCGGATATTTTACCACAATTTTCATCTCAATTCACACACCACACAATCTCCGCTGAGTCACCATTTTTGAATTTATTGAAAATGCGTTATTTAAGTCTTACACTTTGTCTTTCAATTTTACATGATCTTATATCTTATTACATTTTCACTATCACTTGCCCAATTTCGCTAAAAGATATAAGAAATTGAATCTTAACTATGAAATTTGATAAAGATCTAAGGTTACTATAATGATAACTCGTGCTTAGCCCGAGCAGCCCGAGTGTAGGAGCGCCTTGATGCATATTTTTTATTATAGTATATATATTATTATATATTATATAAAACTTATTATATTATTATATATATACTTATATATGTATTATTAATATTAATTAATATTTTATATATAATTATATATATTATATAATATATTATATCTACTATAATTATAATACTATATTATATGGCCACTATTTATAATGTGGTTGATCCAGGAGCCGAAGAATCAAATTAATGTATCGTATATTTTAATATTATAGCGTAAATAATTAAATTTTTGCGATACTAACCTATCTAACTAACCTAACTTAACCTACCTACCTAACCCTAACGTATACAATAACTAATAACCTAACCTAATCTTACGGAGATCAAAAGGGAAAGTGCCTATATAAATATATATATATATATATATTATTATATATAATTATATATAATAATAATATTAATATATATATAATTATATATAATATATATTAATATATATATTGGGAACTCGGATTGGGCAGTGCAGCGAAGATAATGTAACATTTGTCTATCGTCGAGTGTTCAAGGTTTCAATCTGGAGCGAGTGAATTTCTCCTTAATTATTGCATAATCGTCTCGTTAAGTTGTTCATTCCATAGTTCAGCGTGCTTGACTTTCGGTGTTATCTCTAATCTAACCAGGAGAACCATGAATGCCATTATGACCAAAGCGGGTTTCGGGTCCCTTCTATGGTACTATATATAATATATTTATTATATTATATATATATATATTATATATATATATATATATATATATATATATAATTATAGATATTCATATTATATTATATATTAATATATAAATTTAATAGTATATATATATATATATTATATATATTATATTATACATATATAGATTATATATAATATGTACTTATATATAATATATTATTATATATATATTATATTATATCAATATATATTATATATATATATATATATAATAATATATATATAATAGTATATATATATAATACTATATATATGCAAGTTTGGATCCTTTCATTCCATAATAAATATGCATTTAACAGTTCTTTTAATTAACACTTTTACTATTTAACACAGACATGGATTTATTGATAAGTTTTTTAGTCTTTTAAAATATTTAAATATTACTTGCTCCTTTTATTAATCTATCTATCTATCATCTATCTATCTCAGTTATCTACATCTATTATCATTCTATCTATTTCCTTCTTCATAGGCAGATGTATGTATGTATGTATGGTGCTATGTATGTATGTAGTATGTAGTATGATTTGTATGTATGTATGGTATGTTGTATGTATGTATGTATGTATGTATCGTATGATGTATGTATGTATGACTGTATGTATGTATGTATATGTTTCATTAGTATTATGTATGTATGATGTATGTATGTATGTATGTAGTATGTATGTACATGCTAAGTATGATGTAAATGTATATATGATGAGTTATGTGTTAGGTAAACAAAATAGACAACAGCAAGTTATCTCTCTCATTCTCTCTCATTCTCTCCTCCTTCTCTCCTTCTCTCCCTCTCTCTCTCTCCTGCTCTCCTCTCTCTCTCTCTTGCTCTCTCTCATCTTTGTTAACACTATTGGCACAGGCTCTAAAATCTATTTATTTTTTCTTGGGTTACTTTCGATTACTATGACCAATACAAATTTCGAGAATATTAACCACATACACACAATCACACACAACACAACCACTTACACACACATATGCAATTAAAAGAGCAAACACACACACACCGCACACACAACCACCACACACAACACACACACACACATCACAGCCGACACGCATATACATAGTATATATATATATAATATATATATATATTATATATATATATTACTATTATATATTATTATATATATATATATATTGCTAGTGAAGTTGTGCTATTCTGCTTCTTAAGTGATAAAGAGCTAGTCCCTGATTTCATTTAAGACCATAGTTTTGTATTACAAAAGATTAACAGTTCGAACGATCTGCGTGCGGTAAGAGGGGACTCAATGGGTCTTTCACAACATTTGATAGGAATGTGTGTAAGCTAGATGGTATGGGTTGCCCATACTTATTCGCATTTTGTTGTGTGTCATGTATGTTTATAATATATTATTTAATTACTGCTCGGCATAAACCCGTTTTTCCACCTATTTACCTATATTATTTATATATATAGTAGTACTAATATATCATAACATATATATATATAATATATAAATATTATTTATTATATATATATATTATTCATATAATATATATATATTATTAACTTAATTATATATATATAATATATCTCATATATTATAGCCCTACGTAATTCTCCCATAATATATACTATATATAATATATATTATATATATTATATGTATATATACTATATATATTATTAAATATTATATATATATATTTAATATATAATATATACGTTATATATATAAAATACATAATAATATATACATAATAATACTAATAAATATAATAATAAATATAATAAAAATAATAATAATATAATAATAAATATAATATATTATAATAATCTAATAATCAAAAATATAAAGCTAAGAAGTCTCGAGAGTTCATATTTAGAATTTAAACATGGTTATCACATAATGCAAGAGTCCAAATTGAAATGGAAAAGAAGTTCATACTAATCTATCCAAGAAACGTAAAACCTACTTTACTTCTACGAGTCTCACTTATAAAGATACTCTTCTCTACTCTCTATTACCATCTATCACTCTACTCTTTTCTCTCTTCTCTTCTCTGCATCTCTGCTCTCTCCTCTCTTAACTATCTCTATCTCTCTCTCGTTCTCTCCTCTTCTCTCTCTCTCTCTCTCTCTCTCTTTCCTTCTACCTCTTCTCTATCTTCTTTCCTTCTCTCTCTCTCTCTCTTCTTCTTTCTTTCCTTTCTTTTACCTTATTTTTTATTTTTTACGTTTTAAAGGGATGTTGCTTCTCAGCTGCATCTGGTCCTCATTGTTTCAATTTTGTTACTCTTCTTCGTTGTTATGAATTTCTGTTTATTCATTTATCTTATTTTCTTTCTTATAGTTATCTCTCATAACTCTTGATTTCATTCTCAGATATATATATTGATTCTATTTTCTCTATTCTATTTCCTGTTTCATCATCCTTATTTGATCCTGTAACAACACTAGTTTTATCTAATTTCTTTATGTAGAGGTCCCATATCAAATTTTATATATATATATATATATATATATATCTATTATATAATAATTATATTAGATATATTATTATAATATATATATATTATTATTATATAGTTATAATATATATATATTATATTATATAGATCGTTTAAGGTAGATTAGTAGATAGATAGATAGATGATAGATGATAGATAGATGATAGATAGATAGATAATAATAGATAGTCAGTAGAAATAGATAGATAGATAACAGTAAAGAGAAGGAATTGATAACAAAGTATAGTTGAAATAAAAATGTATATTTAATTGTGTTGAAGAGATAACTACCAGCAGTTTGCTGATGGTTGAGAGGAGAGAGAGAGAGAGAGAGGGAGAGAGAGTAGAGGAGGAAGAGAGAAGAAGAGGAGAGAGAGAAGATTTTTATTACAGAAAGCATGATAAAAAATGAATGGTTTTAAACATTACGTATCGCTATATATATAAGCAACTCGAGTTTATAAATAAGGAGCTGAGTTCCTTTTCTTTTTCTTCTTCCTCTTCTTCTTATTTTTCTTCTTCTTTTCTTTTTAACTGAATTCGTTGAACAGAATAAATTAGAGAGGTCATTAACGACAATTATGAAAGGAATTGAGAGAGAGAGGGAGGGGAGAAGGAGGAGGAGAGGAGAAGAAGCTTAAAATCTTCTCCTTTGTGTTTCCGCTTTCCATTTTTTTTTTTCTTTTAACACTTTTTTATTTTTAATTCTGGCACACCAATTTATGTATTAATATATATATTATATATACTATATATATATAATTATAATATATATATAATATATATATATATATATAATATATCTTATTATATATATATTATAATATAGTATATAAATAGTATATATATATAGTATTATATATTATCTATATAGTATATATATATATATATATATTTAAGTATATATTTATATAATATATATTAATAATACTATATATATTATTATATTAGTATTATATATAATATATATATTATTAATATATATATATAATATATATATATTATATATATATATTAATAGTATATATATAAAATATTTATTATATAATATATATATTAATATTTATATTACTATTATAATATAATATATATATCATATATATTATATATATTATATAATAATATTTATATTATTATATATATATTATTAAATTAATATATATATATTATTAATTATATATATATATATATTTATTATATTTAGTTTTATGATGTACTGATATATTTATGCAATATTCTCAGCAATACGACTACTTAATGAACAAGTCTATAAATTAAGTCCTTCTTAGTGCACTAAGGTTTAAGAAATAATCAAACCGTATATGTTAAGATGAGTTTGAAAACTTTAAGTGAATGGGTGTGATTATATATTTATTCTATAATTTGTTAATATATTATTATCTTTAAGATTAATTATTATTTTTAATAATATTTATTTGTTTAAATTCTTAATCGTATTTATTTATTATCTTGATAGCGCTTGAAATCAGTGGAAGAGGAGGTTACTTATCATAACACCGATCACTAGACTAGTAGTGATAACGAATGACTAGAGATAATAGCAAGATATATATTTGAATCGTTTAAAATTTCGTTATTACGTAAAATCCTTCCATTCTTACCCCGTCAGGCTATATATATATATATACATATAGTGTCATATCTTAATGCAGATGTAATATAAATAATGCTTTATATATTCACATGTCTACTAATCACCCTATGGTAGATGTACTCTATGATGAAACCTTAGTTCCTCATATATATATTTTCTAAGAGATACTATAGGTAACCACTCTTATCTCTGACCAGCTATCAGTATGCAGCCAAGTTTAGCTATAATTATATAATGCGACTATGACATATGTTATTACTGAATATAATATAATGCTCTGCTTATGTACATAGAAATACTTCTAAATTGAACTGAATTCCGTTTTTACAGCAAATAGTGGCCGAAAATCTAGTCAGCAACAGAGTATACTGTACCGCTTGAACGTGGAAATATAGAGATGAAAGTATAGGAGGGTAGGAGTTGAATCTAAAGATTATATATAGCTTGAATTACAAACTGATACTAATATAGTAGTTGAAATGAAGAGTTAGTTGCATTCTTTGATACATATAGGCCGTATATTCTAACCAATAGCTAGTAATATAATAAACATTGTTAATACGTGACTAGTAAGTGATTCAAGTGGTAAAGGGTTTGTGATTTTAGCGGAATGCTGTTCTGAAAGATCTACACAACTGTAACAACAGAAAAATGATATGTTCTGATCTACTATTATATTACTTGTGTGTTTCTATATAAATATGATCCGCAAGAACTTTAAATCTTTAACATTGTACTTACATTCAAATATGATTTTATAGTTATTATCTCTAAGCAAT
>JABUQX010042370.1:37500-50315 GCA_015478945.1 Trachelipus rathkii | reverse complement strand
AAAGAGAGATATAGTATATATATATATATATATATATAATATATATATATATAGTATATATATATAT
Organism: Trachelipus rathkii; assembly: GCA_015478945.1. NCBI lineage: Eukaryota > Metazoa > Arthropoda > Malacostraca > Isopoda > Trachelipodidae > Trachelipus > Trachelipus rathkii. The sequence goes on along the minus strand of JABUQX010042370.1, from coordinate 50,248 downwards.
ATGGAACTTTTAGAATATTTTCACCAAGTTAACCGATATATATCGAACGAGCGATGTAATCGATTTTTTTTCGATTATTTCAAGGCAATAAGAGCGTGAGGGTTGACAAAAAGTTTTTTTTTTTTTTTAAACTAAAGGAATACCGCAAGATTAAATCGCCAAAGAATGGAAAGAGTCCAGGGTCTCTCGGCCTCAAGCGGGGGACGACTGGGGGGCACTTCGTCCCTCCCTCTGTCCCCCGTCGGCGCTCGATTACATTAAAAAAAAAATATCACCAATTAAAACAAAATTACAATTTGATAATTGTCATGGTCTCAAAAAGCAACTTGTGGTAACTCTCGCTCTCTTTCTATTGGAGTTTAAGTTAGCACGTACAGTGGCATGGTTAGACGATTACGTCAGCGATATTTCGATATCTGTATTTTTATGTAACATCCTTTTTAAAAGAAAGTTGCCTATATATATATATATATATTATATATATATATATATATATTATAATATAATATTATTATATATATATAATATATATATATATATATATATATATATAATATATATTAATATATATATATTATATATATATATCAATTAAAATAATTAGATTCTTGTTCATAACTAATACAAAACATTTATAAAAACAATAGAAAACAAATTAATAACTGAATATTTTATACATACGCATTCATCCGCATTTAAAAATTGCGGTGTCGCATACCACACTCACACACACACACACACACACACACACACACCACAATATATATATATATATATATATATATATATATATATATAATATATAAAGAAATATTGAAAGAGAATGTACTAATTTATTGTAATATTGCTAGATTTGTTGGTTAATCCAACAACTCTTTTATATGAAAAAGAAGTGAAACTATTAATTTAATTTAAATTGGAAGTGTAAATGAAACTTTTTGTCTTGAATCCCGTTATGGAATTAGAGAAAGAAAAATGGTTATATGATTTGTGATTTGTGGTCAACATCATTAGTTACCTAAATGATCTAAATTTGAAATTACAAGGACCAAATCAGCTTATTACTTCTCTTGTTGCCAATATCAAGAGCTTTGAAACAATGCTGCAAATGTTTGCAACTCAACTGAAGAGAAATTGCATGGCACATTTTCCAACACTGAAACAGCAGAAACCAGAATCAACGGTGGAGTATGGCGAAGAGTGTTCCAATATTTCAGAGCAGTTCAAAAAGAGGTTTCTAGATTTACAAAATCATGAGCGAACACTGCGAATATTTGAAGCTCCTTTTGATGTGAAGCCAGATGAAGCTTCTCATTTCTTGCAACTTGAGTTAATTAAATTACAATCAGATAATACATTAAAATAAAAATTTAATAGTTTATCTATTTTGGAATTTTATAAATCCTACATAGATACTGAAAAGTATCCACTTCTTAGGAATCACGCACTGAAAATTATATCATTGTTTTCAACTACTTACCGATGTGAAATTTTTTTTTTTCAAAATTAAATTTAATCAATTTCTCTTGCGTGCTAAACTTACGGATAATAATCTTGCAAATCAGCTAAAAATTGCATCGTCTTCAGTTCCACCAAACATATCTGAGCTTTCCAGAGTAAAGCAAGATCAACCATCTCAAAATTTATGGTAAGAATTTCATTAACTTTAAAACATTATACTCTTTGTTATCTTTAATATTTCTGTATTTTAAATTTTAAAACATTGTAACTTTCTGTTTATATATATATAATTAACATTTATTATAGCGCTTTAATGGTTAAGTTTACCTTGTGTGACCACATCCATAGCTATGACTTTGTAAAAAGTACAGAATTAATTGCTTGCTTCCTCAGAGCTTTTTATCTATATGCAAATCGCCTTTGGTACTATAAAGGATCTCCCTCCTAGAATAAGATATCCAAACAGTGATGTGCTAAAACTAGTGATGGGACTATACCAAGATAATTTACAATTCTTGATGTCGATTTCGATTCATCTTCCAGGCACTAATTAAAACATTTTTTTTTTAATTAACATCTTTATTAATAATATAATTAATTAGAAGAAATATTTACATGCAGTGAACTGTAGATGTTAAGATGTACTAGGAAATTTCGGTTCCGTTCAAAATTTTGCAAATTTCAGGCCGGAATCGGAATAAAATTTTAAATTCCAGTCGAAATTTCAGCCGGACCGGAATTCCGGTACACCTCTAGCTTTATATATGATATATAGTATCATATATATATATATATATATATATAATTATATATTATATATCTATATATATATATAATAATATAATATAATATATATATATATATATATATATATATAAATTATAATTTTTTAAAAACACTTTTTAAAATAAATAAAGGATACTAAGTCCCCGAAAGCGAAATCTTTTAATCTCGTTTAGTTATTTTCTTAAGATTTCCTTTATTTATTTTAAAGTGGTTTAAAAAAAATATAATTTTAATATTTACAGAGCTTGAGTGTTGAATTAGAAGAGCTCTTTCACGAAATTCCTAATATAGCTATATATAATATATATATATATATATATATATATATATATATATATATATATATATATATATATATATTATATATATATATTATAATCATTATAGTAGAAAATCCAAGGGCGATAAGATGCTAAGTTTAGTAGGTATCAAGTTAGGAGGCCTGAATTAAGACATTAAGAATATAGAGACAGTAAAAAGCCCACATGGCCTATCGAGACTGTCCCAGTCAACCCACTACACATACATGCTCATGCAAATCCACAAAGCACCCCTAGGGCTTGTCAATTTGTTGCAACTACAAAACCACCAATTTGGCTTAGTCAAAACCAATGATATATATATGATACCCAACCATCCACATGCATTAATAACTAGTTATGGTCCCACACATGCAATCTAACATTAATAACTACTATAACTAAAAACCCGCCAATTTGGCTTCGTCAATATATTATATGATACCCAACCCATCCATAAACGAATCTAAACCCTTTCTTAATGTTGCAATCGAGTCACACTCAACAACCTCCTCTGGCAGACTATTCCAAAATTTAACAACCCTATTACTGAATGCATGCTTTCTTATATCAAGATGGCATGCTTTCTTCCTTAATTTTCTTATTAATGGCCCTGGTCACCTGTCCATGTTCTACTATGAAAAATTTTTAAAATTTTATAAAAATCATCAAGCTGCAAATATTTTAAAATATTTTAAATAACTTTCAACATAAAATCTTTCATTTTAACATCTTAACATCTTAACATCTTAACATCTTAACGCTCTTAACATCTAGAAGACCATTTTATTATGTGAAAATTTTATTAAGAACTTTAATATATTTGCAGCTTATTATTAATTCAGGCCTAACTTAATATATATATAATAATAAAAATAAAACTCATGTAGATATATACTATAAAATATATGTGTATTTATATATAATAACATATATATATATTCTAGTATAATTAAATATATATATATATATATATATAATATATATATAATATTATATATATATATATATTCTTTTAGTATATGTGGAACAATATTGGATAACAATTCTGACATACACACAGCCATTTCAACACTCGTCTATACCTTTTTTAAGATGTTTACTGAGAAAAAATTTCAGTTTTCCTTTCCGTGTTTCTTGCTTCATCATTCTTTCTTACTTGTTCTCTTCTCACCATATTCATGGCACAGAATTTGATTAAAATGCTTTTCGTTTTTTTTTTCTTTCTTCCTCTCATATTCCACATCCCAATTCAGCTTCTTTTAATCCCAGAAAAGAGCGTATTTTCACTCTTTACGTTTGTCCAGTACATATCTCTCTTCTCTCTCCTCTCTCTCTCCTCTCTCTCTCTCTCGTCTTCTCTCTCGTTCCTCTTCTCTGCTCTCTCTCTCTCTCTCTCTCTCTCTCTCTTAGCTCCTTTCTTTGTTTATACTTCTTTCCCACATCTTTATAATCCTCTTATTTTATTTCTTTTATAATTTTCTCCATCATTTACCAGATATGCTGCAAATAATAATTACTTATAATTTTTCAGCTACTTTATAGCTTCTTGTTCTATTATTTACTACTACTACTACTACTACTACTACTACTACTACTACTACTACTACTATTATTTACACCACACTCACATAACTTTCATTTCACTCCAAACCACACTTTCGATACGCCCAACATCATAAATATTTATCTTTTCTTTCCAGCCCTTCTCTTTGTTGGCTTTCGTGGCTTTCAGATTATCTTATCAATATTTTCCTCAAGTTTTTCCTTTTTGGGAGTGTCCGTCTCACTTTGTTACATTTTACAATTTCCATTACTAAACGTTTCACTATAGTTTTTATGACATGCATCATATACGTTTATGACATGCATCATACACTTTTATGATAGTAGAAAGTTTCACTTGATATGCCTTCATACTTTCAGTGGTATTCGAAAAACTTAACTTACCATATATTTATAGTTATCTTATGATAGCCTTTAAATTCCTAAAACATACGCAGCTTTACGTCAATTTTTCCACTTTCCGTGAGAAACGTTCCAGTGACGTCATTCATTCTCAATTTATTACCTTTGTAAGATGGAATCTATTTATTAAAAACGACATTTTATTTTTCATTTTCATTCAGATTGACCTTGTGTTAACCGTTACTCTCTCACACAATTGTCTTTTTCTTCACAATTATTGATGTTATTTTATTCTCGCCTTTTTATTATTTTTTTTTCCTTCGAACAATTTTGTTATTCGCCATACTAAATTAATTTCATTAAGACCCTAACCACCACCCTCTAATCCTCCGGACGTCCTGTCTCTATTTTCTTCAGTTTTCATGAGAAACAACACGTGAAGCCTGAAATAATCCAAAGCACCTATATATATATATATATATATATATATATAATATATATAGTATATATATATAGATACTATATATATTATATATATATATATATATATATATATATATATATATATATATATAGTATATATATATATATATATATATAATAATGATTTTTTATTTATTAAGGAAATAGAAATTTTTATTGACTGTATGCACTTCCTCAATCTCGACTAAATATTACAATTGGAAAATTAAAAAACCGTTCATTTTAAAAACATACTTTGCAGTCATTTGACCTTTTTAAACACAACTTTTTATTTTAAACTGAAATAATATAATGATAATAAATTTTTTAATAATAATAATATAAATAATAATAAGTAATAATAATAATAATAATAATAATAATATAATAATAATAATAATAATTAATAATAATAAATAATATAATAAAAAATAAAAATAGTAATAATGATTTTATTATGAAAATTATTATTAATTATTATTATTATTATTATTATTTATTATTATTATTATTATTATTTTATTATTATTTATTTATTATTATTATTAAATAAGTATATTAAATTAGATATATTATTTATTATTTTATTTATTATTATTATTATTATTGAAAGAAATGCTGAACATTTATTATTAATTAAATTATTATAAAATATATTATTATTATTATTAATTATTATTATTATTATTATTATTATTATTATTTTGATTAATTATTATTATTAATTATTATTATTTTATTATTATTCACTACTCATTATTATTATTTAGAAAGTTGGTTCTATTGCCTGATTATGGCAATTTCAAACACAACTTGAAGTAAATAAAGGGTTACAAGTTTGCACGCAAACGCACATCCTTATTAAACGTTCAATTAAAATTTTATTGCGTTAATTATAGATATAAGTATATTTTAATATAATTTATATAAAATTTATAAAATATTAATATATATTAAATATAAAATATATATATATATATACACATAATATATACATTATATATATATATATATATATATATTATATATATATATATATATATTATATATATATATATATATATATATTATAAGTGGGCGTACCTGAAGGAATAACTTGGTAGGCAGAGTTTTTTATATATACTATATATAATAATAATATATATATATATAATATATATATATATATATATATATATATATATATAATGATATTATATATTATATATATATTTAATATATTATATATATATATATATAATATATATATATATATATATATATATATATATATATATATATATATATATATATATATATATATATTATATATATATATATATATAATATAATATATATATATATATATATATATATATATATATATAATATATATTATATATATATATATATATAATATATATATATATATATATATATATATATATATATATATATATATACATATTTATATATATATATATATTATATATATATACTATATATATATATATAATATATATATATATATAAATATACTATATATACTATATATATATATATATATATATATATATATAGCTAACGAAAAACATCGAAACATATTTTAATAAATTATAATACGCAACCTATTTTATTTTTTATGAAAAGCTGTTTACAATTTATATTTACCAAATACCTTAATTTTAAATCAACATTCCCAATTGAGATTTCTTAAGGCCTATCATTTTTTAAAAATAGAGCTGTCGTTTTTATAGATAAGTTTTTAAAAGCGTTTTTTCTTTAATATAAATTCTACATTACTCCCTTATGCATTATTTGACTAGAACCAAAGGAAGATGACAACAAATACCACTTAAAAAAAGTTGTCTAAAAGTAATAATTCGTTTTCGAACAATCTGTTGATTTATTTTATACAAAAATTCCAAAACACACTGCACCAAGAAACACATTTCGTAAATATTTACAGGAAGAGAACGAAAAGTTTCCATATATATGATAGTTATCGATTTATGTTTACGATTATTATAGGTAGGACAGACTAGCCCGCTCTCTTATAAGTTGACGTAAACAAAATGACGTCATTCGTCCGTCCGTAGCACAAAAATTTTTACTCCTAAGATCAGAAGTAGAAGCGAGATTTCTAAATAAATTCAATTATTATTATAGCTATTATTATTGTTGGTTGGTTTTTCTTTTGAAGCCCATGAACCCACATCCTTTTTTTTAACATTTATAATAAAAATTTTTAATAATTTAGTATACTTTACAATTTAATTTCAATTATTTAAAACCTAAAAAATATTGGGTAGGAGCTACCTACCCGGCCCTACCCTATATGTAAACGCCCCTGATATATATATATAATAATATATATATATATAATAGTATAATATATAATATATATATATATATATATATAATATATATATATATAATATTATATATATATATATATATATATATATTATATATATATATATAATATAATATATATATAATATATATATATATGTATATATATATATATATATATATTAATATATATATATTACTATATATATATATATTATATAATATATAAAAAAAAAAAAATATATATATATATATTATATATATACTTATATAATATATATAGTCAGGGGCGTATACATAGGGGAGGCAGGGTAGGGTAGCTCCTACCCAATTTTTTTGAGTTTATTTAATAAGAATAAATTTAAATCTAAAATCTGAATAAATCGGATGTTTTATTTAAAAGATGAAAAAAGAAACTGATTTATAAATAAATTTAAAGAAAATCAACTTTTAGTAATAACAATTATTATAATTAAATTCATTTGGAAAGTTTTCCTTCCTACTCTGTTCTTAAGAGTAAAATTCCAAGCTATGGGCGTACATTGATCTTCATATTTCATATAATAATATAATACTAAAACTAGGCCAAGCATCACACCTTGCTGTACGAACGAAAAAATACGAAAATCTACGAATACGAAAATTTTCGAACATACCGTGAAATAGAATAATCATTAAATCGGAAACCTACAATAATCGGAATCTCTCTCTCTCTCTCTCTCTCTCTCTCTCTCTCTCTCTCTCTCTCTCTCTCTCCCTCTCTTTCTCTCTCTCTCTCTCTCTCTCTCTCTCTCTCTCTCTCTCTATTTATATATATATAATATATTTATTATAATTATATTATATATAATATATATATATATAATATTATATATATATATATATAATAACTATATATATATATATATATCAATTTTATGTTTCTTCCCCAACATCTATTAATAGAAGTTATCAAAATTCGAACATGGTATCGAAATCGAGGAAACGCTCATCCGGCAATCCCGCAGTGTCACGTGTTTAGCTAAAACTCCAATACGAAGGAGCGCTAGACTTTTCCACAAGTTGCTTTTTTTTTAATCATGTTAATTTTTTTTTTAATTAATTTTTTTAATGGGGCTCGAGCCGACGGAGGGACAGAGGGGGGGAACGAAGTCCCCCCCCGTCGTCCCCCGCTGAGACCGAGAGACCCTGACTCGTTTCAAAAATTTCGGGAGATATTTTAATATTGGTAGTATCCTCTATCGACGAAATATCTTTACAACCCTGGATGAAAAAAATTCAAAGAAAAAGAGCTGTTAAATCAATCGAAAAAATCGATTATATCGTTCGTTCAATATATATCGGTAACTTCCTTTTTAAAGGACAAATTCCTATATATATCATATATAATATATATAATATATATATATATATATATATATATATATATATATATATATATATATATATATATATATATATATATATATATATATTATAATAAGCATATTAAATAAGTGTCTTACGTATCAAAAACATGGCAACAACAGTTTTTAGTTTGAAATCCTTGCATTTTGTAAATTGTTTGGTTATTAAATAATTTCTTTATTGTAAATCTCATATTTAAGAGTTGTTCTGTATAATTAAAATAGTGTATAATGGAAGCAAGTGTATATTTTATATTGAAAAATAGCTTTAAAAGCTTATCTAAGGAACAATAACTTAATTTTAAAAAATCTGGAAGGCCTACATTTCTTAATTTCCAAATAACTATCCAAGGAAAATCTGTTCTGTTATATATATATATAATATATATATATATATATATATATATATATACTATTATATATAATATATATTATATATTATAATATAATAGTATATATATTGATATATATATATATAAGATTAACGCCCACCCAATTATAATCTTCAAGTACACCACTGATATATAATATATATGGAATTTATATTTTTTTATTTATATAAAAAATTAATATATATATAATATATATATATATATTATATATATATATATATATATATATATATATATATATATATATATATATATATATATATATATATGATAGATTTATATATATATAATATATATATATATAATAATCTTCTTGAGTTCGAGGGGAAATGGACATTGGACTAACTGGATTTAGTCTTATTAATACTATAGGTTTTTACAGAATGATAATTTAATCTTTGCTCGGAATTTGGTAAATATCTCAGATATGAGAAAAACGTTTGTATGAGGGTGTTGGAGGGAGTTATTCTATACCCACACTATGCCTATGGGTTGATTGTGCTTTAGGTGGTTATTAATTGGCCAGTTTCTGTTTTCATGTCCTTCAGCTTTAAACAATACCTTCTCCTAACATGAAATATAATAAGAGAGTTAGATAAACATATCCCAATAAGAATCACACATCACTCATGTCATTCAGGAAGTACAAATGAAAAGAAATGTGCAAATTACAAGGTAAATAAATAAATAAGCGAATAAATAAATAAATGAATACAAAAACAAACAAACAAACAAATTAATAGATAAATTAATAAAATTAGAACGAAAAATTTATAGTCTTTGACAAAAATACATACTTTTTTTTTAAATTACCAACAATCATTCCCCTGACTACGCAATAAATTTCTTCAGTAAATTACAAAAACATTATATTATGTTATAGAATACAGAAATATCAAATATTTCCCTTAGTCGGTGAACTTATCAGAAAATAATATCACAGACTTCACTAAACATATAGACAATTTCAACGATCTAGTATCTCAACCACAATAACAAAACAAAAAATGCAAGGAACATCTTCAAAAATTTCTTAGGGCATTCAAATGACAGAGGAACCTGACAAAACTCATTGGGTGGTTAACACCTTCTTCCCCCCAATTAGTAGTTGAGTATTCTTGCACAGTACCACTCTAGCATCTGATATAAACCCACACACCCCAACAACCGAAAGATATAAAGAATACGTACCTTTTTTTAAACACAACTCCCCTTTCCTCTCCTTCCTTTCACTTTTCAGGAAATAATCTCTCCCACATCAAATCCCTCAAAATATCTTCAGTTACGGGTCAAAACAGCATTTCTAAATTATATCTGAAACATCTTGGTGCCAGAGCCATCCAACTTAACCTAAATTTGCAATAAATTCTTTATTACTATCCTCTGGGGAAAAAAAAAGAATTCTTTTTTATCTCCAAAATAAAAGCGAAAAAAGATTTTCACATCCCTTTCTCATATCGACCAATTTCTTTGCTGTCAACACAAGACAAGTTCTTAGAAAACCCATATCCTCAAAACTTCCAAGACTTAAAAAAGTCAATAATATCCGCTTTAACCACCATGAGACAAAAAATAACAAATGACATCGACAAATATCTTTCACAACGAACAATCCTCACAGTAGTTTATATATATATATATATATATATATATTAATATATATATATATATATATATATATATTATATATATATATTTATATATATATTATATATATTATATATTATTATATATTATATATATATTATTATAATTATATAATAATATATATATATAATATATATATATATCAACAAAGCATTCGACACACTCTTCAGACACATTCTTATACACGCAATCCACAACTTCAACATAAACAAAGACAAAAGGGATCATAATTTTCTGTCTGAACCTACAGCACAAGTATCCAGTTGAGTCACCTTTCCATAAAAACTATCAAACTCGGAGACTAATTTACCCAGAGTACCTTCCTGTCTTTCCCTTCCCTTCAATTTTAAACTTTAAAATTCTCGCATCCCTATTTCAAAACACAAAAGTATTGACATCAGTAGGTGACATACAACTTATCACACTAGACATATCAGTTCAAACAGCAACAGCATTCATTCTAGCAAATATATATATATATATATATATATATATATATATATATATATATATATATATATATATATATAATATATATATAAATATATATATATATATATCATACTATTTATATATATATATATATATATATATATATATATATATATATATATGAAAAATTACATTCTTGAAATAAATTATATATCGCCTCTATTCGTCCAAGAATTACAAGGGAACCATTTTATTTATGAAAATTTAGAGCCTCTTTTACTTTACGACCTCATTTTCCCTTCTTCCCCTTTTATCATTATTTTTGCATCAAAATATTGCGGCGAAACGTTTCCCCAAAATTTTGTTTCCAGGCGAGTTTGCATTCATGCCTTGGCCTCGTCAAATCATAATTCCGAGTTTATTAAAATGTAAATTATTATTTTTTTTTACACTTTTTTTTTTTTTTTTTTTTTAGAGAAGTGTTCCTTCGCCTTTAAAAGAGACTTGAAGCGAGTGAAGAATATATACAATTATATTAAAGAAGCAGATTATGGGTAGGCTCGTACAAATCTTTGTACAAGTTTTAGACTCTTGTCAAATCGGAATTTGCATCTTGATTTACTTGCATAGTTTATATACATGATTAATCTCTTTTAGCAATATTTTAAAATTTCCATCAGTTTTGAAGGACAAATCAAATTCCGCATATATATATATATATATATTATATTTATATATATATATATATATAATATACTATATTTAAATATTAATAATATATATATATATATATATTATATTATTTAATAATTAGTATATTAATTATATATATATTATTATATATATATATACAGAATTTTGTTTGCACCTTGAGAGTCACTGACAGTGAGGCTTCGCGGTATGACCACGAAAAGCTAAGGCTTGATTTTCTTAAAATTTAATTATTATACTTTGTGTTTAAATTTAATAATAATATTTAATAATTAAATGTGTGTTCATTAAATTAAGTCACTTTCTATTAAAAATCTTTTAACAAAACAATTCTTTGTTCCATAGCAAAAGCTGTAGAAGATTGTTAGTTAGCTTACATTATATTATTTATTAAATTATTATATATATATATATTATTATATATATATATTATATATATATATATATATATATATAATATATAATATATATATTATATATATTATATGTATTTATATAACAGCTCAATGATGAACACGTGATAAGGTTCTGTTTTGTTTATTTATATTTATAAAAAGATTTTCTAATTATTTTATCTGCTCATAATTTATTTATATAAGTTGGTTAGAATTACTGAACGGGAAAATTGATCACATGGTAGATAATGATAATAATAATAATAATAATAATAATAATAATAATAATAATAATAATAATAATAATAATAATAATAATAATAATATTAATAATAATAATAATAATAAATAATCTATTTAATAATTAATACTAATAATATAATAATAAATAATATAATAATAATAATAATAATAATAATAATAATAATAATAATAATAAATAATAATAATAATAATAATATAAAAATATTATGATAATAATATATAATAATATATGGTAGATAATATAATAATAA
>JABUQX010042370.1:27500-32500 GCA_015478945.1 Trachelipus rathkii | reverse complement strand
GGTAAGTTTCTGAATGGAATCAAAAGTATGTATGACGATAGTGAAGCGTGTGAAAGAATAAATAGAGTCGAAAGTGATTGGTTTAATATTAATAGCAGAGTGAGGCAGGGATGTGTTATGTCTCCTTGGTTATTCAATTTGTATATGGATGGGGTTATGAAAGAAATAGAGATGGGGGTGGCAGTTGACGGTGTTAGAATGATAGAGAATAGAAGAGAGTGGAGGGTTCCCTACCTATTATATGAGAATGATTTGGTTTTGTGTGGCGAATCTGAAGAGAGTTTGAGAGGATTGGTAGAGGGATTTGGTAGGGTGTGTAAAAGGAGAGGTTTGAAAGTAAACGTAGATAAGAGTAAGGTTATGGTTGTGAGTGAGGACAATCCTCGGTGTGAAGTTATGTTAGATGGTGAACAGCTGGAAAAAGTGTCTGAATTTAAATATTTAAGATAAATGTTGGATGAAAAAGGAATGGATGATGCAGAGTGTAGTAGGAAAGTTGTGAATGTCAGGAAGGTGGCTGGTGCAGTTAAATCGTTGGTGGATGTAAAGGGACAAAGTCTTGAGTGCATTAGGGTCTTACATGAGGGTATGTTGTTACCTGTGTATTGATCTAAAGTACAATGTGTTCAGATGGACAATCTTAGGGTGTGTTAGGTGTGAGAAAAATTGATAAAATTGGGAATGAACGTATTAGACAGTTGTGTAGTGTGAAGAAAGGGGTAAATGAGAGAGTAAATGAAAGTACGTTGAGAAGGTTTGGTCATGTGGAAAGGATGGATGATAGTCGGTTGGTTAAGCGGATGTATAGTGGTGAGTGTGGTGGGAATCGACTGGCTGGGAGACCGAAGAAAAGTGGATTCAGTCAGTAAAGGAATGCCTGGAGGAGAGAAATGTGAATTTGGCAGAGGCAAGAAGAAAGGTGCATAATAGGAGTGAATGGCGGGGTTTTGTGGGGGGGGAAGGTTGTAGCTCAACTGGGCCAAGGGATAAACCCCACATTGACGAGATGCCATAGTAAGGGTCCGTCGCGGTCCCGTAAAGCTCTAGGGTGCATTTTCTGACCGCGACGAGTTCTCACAAAAAGGTATAAAGGGGCGGTAAGGCTGAGTTTTTTCGACTTGCGTCATATTCTTCTACTTTTTTTCCGGTGCATGTTACGCACCTTACCCCCAGTCTTGGGGAGAAAAGGTGGGTGATGATGATAGATGATATATATATATATATATATATATATATATATATATATATATATATATATATATATATATATATATATATATATATATATATATATATATATATATATATATATATATATGTATGTTTTCATAAAGTACTTGTTCTTTTATATGTTCTTGTACTTGTACTTGTACTTAAGTACATTTTCTAGAGTACTTGTACTTGTACTTGAACAATTCTAGAGTACTTGTACTTGTACTTGTACTTGAAAAAATGTACTTGAACCCAAGCCTGATATATATATATATATATATATATATATATATATATATATATATATATATATATATATATATATATATATATATATATAGTATAGTTATATATATATATATATATATATATATATATATATATATATATATATATATTGATGATAAAGCCCCTTGAGGTAATATTTTTCAAAAATGGAAGTAAAAATATTTATTAATGCATAACAACTTAATTAAAATCACAGAATAAAAGAGGATGCCGAGCTTTCGTGATCCATACTCGATTCACATTTTCAAGGACTGAAGGACAAAGAATTGGTGTTGATCTGAATTTAGCTACTCCATTCCATCTTCATTTCTGGCAACTTGTTAGTTAAGCAGTACTTTTGTATAAACAACCAAGATACTACGAATGCATGGCAGTACGGAGTACGGAGTCTCCGGAGCCTGGAGCGGGAGGGGGCTTGAACTCCACTTGACACGAAAATGAGTCAACCTATTGTAGCTGACCCGGACTCTATTATTCTATAATTTTTCCTATCGATACATATATATATATATATATATATATATATATATATATATATATATTTATAAATTTATATAAATAGATATTATTATATATATATATATATATATATATATATATATATATATATATATATATATATATATATAAATATATATATAGATAAAATTCTATTACCTTTACTAATAATAAAAGAATATATATATATATATATATATATATATATATATATATATATATATATATATATATATATATATATATATATATATATATATATATATATATATATATATATATATATATAAAGCGAAATAAAGATTGTTTCTAAAATAGTACATTTACACCTCTGGCATTTATGTACACCTAATGAAATTGAGAATATTTCTGTTATTATTATTATTATTATTATTATTATTATTATTATTATTATTATTATTATTATTATTATTATTATTATTATTATTATTATTATTATTATTATTATTATTATTATTATTATTATTATTATTTATTATTATTATTATGATTATTATGTAAGTAAAGAAATCGTCATGACGCCAAGTTTAAATTGAATTGCCCAATAAGAATTCATCTCGGCAGCTGTCGTGCCCAGTCCGGGACTTGGCTGAGATGAATCCTGATCAGAATAGTACCTAGAAACCAGGGCTGCGGAGCCGGCAAATTTTTTTCCGGCTGACTCGGCTCCGGCTCCGGCTCCGGCTCCAGCATTTTAAAATTACCCGGCCCGACTCCGGCTCCGGCCTTCCAGTTAAAATTACCCGGCTCCGACTGGCTCCGGCTCCAGCATTTTAAAATTACGCGGCTCCGACTCCGGCATTTTAAAATTGTTCGGCTCCGACTCCGGCTCCGGCTCCGACCCCTTGTTATAATTCCTTCTCCATTTACAGTCATGAAATCATTAATTCTGATACAAAATTTTGAGGGTATGATGAAATTAAATGTTTGTTAATGACATCTTTATTAACTTAGAATTTAAAACAGAAAATATTTTATTGAAAATAAGAATTTTAAGAAATACAGAAAAGGAATCATTTACTTTCTTCCTAAATTTTAATATAATTCCTCTTTGAACGATGTACAGTTACGTAATATAATTTTATTATTTTTTTCCTAAAAAGAATAAAAATCATATTTTAGATTCATCCTAAAGTTTAAAATAATTCCTCGTTGAACTATGAGCCTGAACATATATAACATAATTTTATTCAAAACAGATTTTATATATGAATATATATATATCGTATATATATATATATATATATATATATATATATATATATATATATATAAAAAAAAATATATATATATATATATATATATATATATATATATATATATATATATATATATATATATATATATATATATATATATATATATATATATATATATATATATAATTCACTTTCTTCCTAACTTTTAAAATAATTTCTCTTTGAACAGCCCGACCATATGTAATATAAATTTATTCAAAACAATTGTTCTTAAAAATAAAACCATCAATAAAATCCTCCTTTAACGATGTCCTTAGATCCGTTTTTATTATTTTTAAAGCAGAAAATAAGCTCTCAACATTCACTTGAATAGGAGGCAAAGCTGTAATTGTGCAAGCGGCATCTTGCAAAATTTTAGGATAGCAATTGATTGCCTCTTTAACTGATAACTTTGATTTCCGGTCGATTTTCATTATTCCATCTAATGACTTATGGAATTCTACCTTTTATTTTTCTAGAAGATATTTAGGTTGAATGTCTTTTACTAGTAGATTGTCTTTTTAGTTTTTCAATCGCTTTTCTGCATGCTCCAATTTTTCCCATTATCTGGCAAATGTGACTTCTTCATCTTCATTTGACAAAATTCTACAAGGGAGGATTCCTGAAACTGCTGAACTATCTGACTCCGGCCCAGATTTCTGTTCGATAGCGTTATTCATTTTAAGTCCTAGTTCGCAAAGAACACTCCTAGCTTTAAATATCAGATCTTCAGTTCTGGGAAAGATTCTAAACAAAGATTGTCGACAAAAATATTTTATTTTCAGTTAACATTCTTTCCTTCTTTTCATGGAATTTATTTGTGATTTGCTAAAATCCGTTCTCTATAAAAATTTTCCTGCAGTCAAGTCTTCTGATTGAATATTTTTGTTGTAAAGTATGGGTGTTTTAATAATTCTTCGAGTGTTTCGATTTGTTCCCACTGACTGTCGGAGAGAGAAAGTTCAGAAGTACTGGCAGCCATCATACTACTACTATAATCTTTTAGTTGCAGAAGCCTTTAGACTTTAGAGCATAAGACATGTACTTCCCCATCTTGTCTCTTGACCTAAGATTGCCACTTTTGCAGCTTGATTCTTTAGAACTTCCATTAATTTTGGGGTACGTGCTGCTTTTGCTATTTGTCTCGCCCTGCTTATAAGATTTGCTCTATGAGTATTGTGGAGACCATCACTCACTGCTAACTGTAAAGTATGAACTCCACATCTCATGTGTGCAATGTTAACGTTATCGGAACATAGTATTTTCATAGTTTTATCAAGTTCATTCTGAAAACAACTATTACTTCTTTGTTTTGACATTCAATAAAATCAGTATCACATTTACCAATTTCCTATTCCTCACCCTCATTGTCCTTATTTAATTTTTCAATCGTACTGATCATGTTTGATGCATTATCCGTAACTAAGCTAATTACTTGTCTCTTGTTATTTCGAATTCTTTTAAGATGTCAGTAACAAATTCTTGAATATATTCGCTGAAATGTTAAGTATTTTTTTCTTTTACTGCTAACGTTTTAGAAATATTGTTTTTATCTTCGTCCACATATATAAAATTATTGGCCTAAATAATTTAGCTTTGCCCATGTGTAAGTATCCATTTTTAAATGCACAAAGCGTCCCTTTATGCAATTTTTAAGCTTATTTTTTTGTTTATTTTTTCTTCTAGAACTATTTTACAAATATTTTTCCAGTCTAAAGGGACTTCCAGTTTCTAAGCCATGTC
>JABUQX010042370.1:10000-17500 GCA_015478945.1 Trachelipus rathkii | reverse complement strand
TTTTTTAGATGAAAAATTTGTTGCCAGAAGACGTGCTGAACAGGTTTCAAATAGTGCAGAATCCTTAGTCAGATCCGGATCTGGATTCGGAGCCGGAGTCGAAGTCGGAGCCAGAGTCAGAGCATTTGCAATAGTATAAATTTTTTTTCAGAAGAATATTTTTTTAGATGAAAATTTATTGCCAGAAAACGTGCTGAACAATTTTCAAAAAGTGCAGAAACCTTAGTCAGATCCGGAGAGTCGAAGTCGGAGCCGGAGCCGGAGCCGAGCCGAACCTGGGTATGAATTTTTATCAAAAAAATATATTTTAGGTGAAAAATTTAATGCCAGAAGACGCACTGAACAATTTTCAAATAGTGCAGAAACCTTAGTCGGATCCGGATCCGGATTCGGAGACGGATCCTGGGTATAAATTTTTCAGGAAATTTTTTTTTAGGTGAAAATTTATTGTCAGAAGACTTGCTGAACAATTTTCAAATAGTGCAGAATCTTAATCGGATCCGGATTCGGAGTCGGAGCCGGAGCCGATTCAAAGTCGGAGATGGAGTTGGAGCCAGAGTATGATTTTTCGAAAATATTTTTAGGTTAAAATTTTATATTTTGAAGACGTGCTGAACAACTTTCAAATAGTTCAGAAACCTTAGTCGGATCCGGAGCCGGAGCCGGAGCCGGATCCTGGGTATGAATTTTTTTTTTTAAAATATTTTTAGGTGAAAACTTTATTGCCAGAAGACGTACTGAACAATTTTCAAATAGTTCAGAAACCTTAGTCAGATCCGGAGCCGAAAGTGAAGTCGGAGCTGGAGTAGAGACGGAGCTGGAGTCAGAGCTGAGCATGTATAAAATTTTTCAAAAATATTTTAAGGAAAATTTAATGCCAGAAAACGTACTGAACAAATTTCAAATAGTGCAGAAACCTTAGTTGGGTCCGGATCCGGAAGCCTTATCCCTGGGTATAAATTTTTCAAGAGATAATTTTCTTAGATGAATAATTTATTCCAGAAGACTTGCTGAACAATTTTCAAATAGTGCAGAATCCTTAATCGGATCCGGATTCGGATTCGGAGCCGGAGTATGATTTTTTCGAAAATATTTTTTTGTGAAAAATTTATTGATAGAAGAAGTGCTGAACAATTTTCAAATAGTGCAGAAACCTTAGTCAGATCCGAAGCCGAAGCCGAACTCGGAGCCGGAGCCGGAGCCGGAGCCGGATCCTGGGTATAAATTTCTTTCAAAAAATATCTTTTTAGGCGAAAAATGTATTGCCAGAAGACGTGTTGAACAATTTTCAATTAGTACAGAAACCTTAGTCGGATCCGGAGCCGGATCCGGAGCCGAACCCGGAGCCGAACCCGGAGCCGGGTCCTGGGTATGAATTTTTTTTAAGAAATATTTTTTTAGGTGAAAAATTTATTGAAAGAAGATGTGCTGAACAATTTTCAAATAGTGCAGGAACCTTTGATGGATCCGATCAGATCCGGATCTAGTTTGATCCGGAGCCGGATCTTGCTTATAAATATATTTTTTCAAGAAATATTTTTTTAGTTGAAAATGTATTGCCAGAAGACTTGCTGACTAATTTTCAAATAGTTCAAAACCTGAGTCGGATCCGGATCTGAGTCGGAACCGAGTCGGAGTTAGAGAGGAACATTTTTCTAAATTCTTATAAGAAATATTTTTTAGATGAAAATTTAATGTCGGAAGACGTTGAAACAATGTTCAAATAGTGCAGAAACCTTAGTTGGATCCGGATCCGGAGTCGGAACGGAGCAGGATTCTGTAAATTTTGTTCCTATAAATATTTTTTTCGGTGAAAAGTTTATTAGAAGACGTGCTAAACAATTTTCAAATAGTGCAGAAACCTTAGTCGGGTCCGGATCCGGATCCGGATCCGCCAGCCGGAGTATGAAACGGAACCGGATTCTGGGCATAAATTTTTTCAAAAATATTTTTGTATGTGAAAATTTATTGCCAGAAAGTACTGCACTGAACAATTCTCAAACAGTGCAGAAACTATAGTCGGAGTTGGAGCGGAGAAAAATAATTATTATTTTTCTTTTGGGTTGTAAAACAAATATATCAAAGGCTTGAATTGATTGAATTAATATATATATATATATATATATATATATATATATATATATATATATATATTATATATATATATAGTTATTATTAATATATATATATATATTATATATATATATATATATTATATATATTATTATATATATATATATATATATATATATATATATATATATATATATATATTTTATATATATATATATATATATATATATATATTTTTATATATATATATATATATATATATATATATATATATATATATATATATATATATATATATATATATATATATATATATATATATATATATATATATATATATATATATATATATATATGGATTAAGTTATGAAAGAATCAGAGGTGGGGTGAGGTAGCAAGGGATGGTGTTAGAGTAATGGAGAATGAAAGAGAGTGGAGGGTGCCCTACCTATTATATGCGGATGATTTAGTTTAGTGTGGCGAATCTGAAATAGCTTTGAGGGGATTAGTAGAGAGAGATTTGCCAGGTGTGTAAAAGGAGGGGTTTGAAAGTAAACGTAGAATAGAGTAAGGTTATGGTTTTGAGTGAGGATAGTTCTCTGTGTAAAGTTATGTTAGATGGTGAGCAGCTGGAACAAATGTCTGAGTTCAAATATTTAGGATATATGGTGAATGAAAAGGGAACGGATGATGCAGAATGTAGTATGAAAGTTGTGAATGGAAGGAAGATGGCTGGTGCAATTAAATCCTTAGTGGATGCAAAGGGAATAAGTCTTGAGTGTGCTAGGGTCTTACATGATGGTATGCTATTACCTGTGCTAATGTATAGTAGTGAGACTATGGTCTGGAATAAGAGGTACAGATATAAAGTATAGATATAGAACTTCTGCTGGGGCTACACGGCATTTTGATGGGTTGCTCCTGGGTTACAGGAGCAACCAACCAAAGTCAAGCCACGCCGACATAGGCACAAGATGCTTGTTGCGATAAATTTGCAATAATAAGACGATGAAAAATTTCACTCGTGCCAGGACTCGAACCATCGACAACAGCGTCGCCGTTAGACAATGCACAGGAGGCTCTACCACTAGTCCGATCCGCCTCCCTAGAAAAAGAAGCATCTCGGAAGTTTTCAAATTTCTTGCTTCGATATCATTGCTTTGAAACTCGATATTTATTCAAATCCATAGAAGGGTGGTTGGAACCCCTGCTGGGGCTAAACGGCATTCTGCTAGTTTGCTCCCGTGTTACAGGAGCAACCAACCAAAGTCAAGGAACGCCGACATGGGCACAACATGCTTGTTGCGACAAATTTGCAATAATAAGACGAAGAAAAATTTCACTCGTGCCAGGACTCGAACCATCGACAACAGCGTCGCTGTTAGACAATGTACAAGAGGTTAAACCACTAGTCAGATCCGACACCCCAGAAAAAAGGTATTTCGTTACAGTTTTTAAGTTTCCTGCTTCGATTTCACTGCTTTGAAACTCGATACTTATTAAAATCCACAGAAGGATGGTTGGAACCCCTTCTGGGGCTACACGGCATTCTTCAGGGGTGCTCATGGGTAACAGGACCAACCGACCAAGGTCAAGGAACGCCAACAGGCGCACAACATGCTTCTTACGACAAATTTGCAATAAGACGAAAAAAATTTCGCTCGCGCCAGGACTCGAACTATCGACAACAGCGTCGCCGTTAGACAATATACAGGAGGCTCTACCACTAGTCCGATCCGCCTCCCTAGAAAAAGAACGCATCTCGGAAGTTTTCAAATCTCCTGCTTCAATATCACTGCTTTGAAACTCGACACTTACTTAAATTCACAGAAGGGTGATTGGAATCTCTGCTGGGGCTACACGGCATTCTTCTGGAGTGCTCCTGGGTTACAGGAGCAACCGACCAAAGTCAAGGAACGCTGACATGCGCACAAGATGCTTGTTGCGACAAATTTGCAATAATAAGACGAAAAATAATCGACAAATGCGTCGCCGTTAGACAATGTAGAGGTGGCTCTACCACTAGTCCGATCCACCTCCCCAGAAAAAGAAAGCATCTCGAAAGTTTTCAAATCTCCTGCTTCGATATCACTGCTTTGAAACTCAATACTTATTTAAATCCACAGAAGGATGGTTGGAACCCCTGCTGGGGCTACACGGCATTCTTCAGGGGTGTTCATGTGTTACAGGAGCAACTGACCAAAGTCAAGGAACGCCGACATGCGCACAATATGCTTGTTGCGACAAATTTGCAATAATACGAAAAAAAATTCACTCGCGCCAGGACTCGAACCATCGACAACAGCGTCGCCGTTAGACAATGTACAGGAGGCTCTACCACTAGTTCGATGCGCCTCCCCAAAAAAGAAGGCATCTCGGAAGATTTCAAATCTCCTGCTTCGATATCACTGCTTTGAAACTCGCTACATATTTAAATCCACAGAAGGGTGGTTGGAACCCCCTCTGGGGCTACACGGCATTTTTCAGGGGTGCTCATGGGTTACAGGAGCAGCCGACCAAAGTCAAGGATCGCCGACATGCGCACAACATGCTCGTTGCGAGAAATTTGCAATAATAAGACGAAAAAAATTTCACTCGCGCCAGGACACGAACCATCGACAAGAGCGTCGCCGTTAGACAATGTACAGGAGGCTTTACTACTAGTCCGATCCGCCTCTCCAAAAAAGAAGACATCTCGGAACAGTTTTCAAGTCACCTGCTTCGACATCACTGCTTTGAAACTGTACTTATTTAAATCAATAGAAGGTTGCTTGAAATATATATATATATATATATATATATATATATATATATATATATATATATATATATATATATATATATATATATATATATATATATATATATATATATATATATATATATATATATATATATATATATATATATATATATATTATTATATATTATTATTATTATTATTATTATTATTATTATTATTATTATATATATACATATATTATTATTATTATTATATATTATATTATATTATTATATTATTATATATATATATTATTATTATACATATATATTATATATTATATATATATATATTATTAGATATATATATATATATATTATTATTACATATATATATATATTATTATATATATTATATATATATATATATATATTATTATATTATAGTTATTTATATATATATATATATATATTATATAAAGAAAGATATATATATATATATATATATATATATATTATATTATTATATATATATATATATATATATACATATATATATATATTATATATATATATATATATATATATATATATATATATATATATATATATATATTAATATTATTATATTATTATTATATATATGTATATATATATATATATATATATATATACATATATATATATATATATATATATATATATATATATATATATATATATATATATATATATATATATATATATATATATATATTATATATATATATATATATATATATATATATATATATATATATATATATATATATATATATATATATATATATATATATATATATATATATATATATATATATATATATATATATATATATAA
Organism: Trachelipus rathkii; assembly: GCA_015478945.1. NCBI lineage: Eukaryota > Metazoa > Arthropoda > Malacostraca > Isopoda > Trachelipodidae > Trachelipus > Trachelipus rathkii. Next base: position 11,826 of record JABUQX010042370.1, on the reverse strand, counting down.
GAATAAAGTTTTTTTTTTTTTTTTTATAAAAAAAAAAAATTTTCCAAATGTTTATTTGTGTTTTTCTAGCATTTCATTTTTTCCTTACATGAGATATAAAAAAAAATCATTAAAAAAAACGAACAGATTTATTTTCTTCAAATTTGGTACCAAGCTCACATATAAACGTGTAAACAAACTGACGTTTACATTAAATGTTTTGGTAGAACGTAAGGTGGTGTCAGCCATGGTTGACTATTCTCTGTTCAAAAATTTTGAAAGTACTTTTCAGAGATTGTAAATTTTTTTAAAAACAAATTTTCAAATAAGGTTTCTAACTAAAATTTATTACCACACTAAATTGGAGTATTTTAGTGCAAAAAAATTGAAATATCTTGAAAATTAAAGATTTTATGGCAGTTTTTGTGAAAATTCAAAAAAAAAAAATTCCTCTCTTCACCCTAAAACTGTTCAAAAACGAACAGTTTTTTTTGTTTATTTTTTTCATAAAATTAAAGATATGATAGTTGTTCATCAAAAAAACATTTACTTTTATCGGTTTGGAATAGTTGAGATTTTGCTATGAAGTCTCCCCTTAATGAAAGAGATTTTACATGGATTATATACTTTTTGCACTAGTATTGAAATTCAAATATGGGAAGGTTGTGCTTGAGAGACATCAATTTTTCTGCCTTTTCTCCCTTTTCTGCTGAGAGTCTGTTTCTCTTTTCATCATATATTAGCCCAGCATTGCTAAATACTCTCTCACTTGGAACACTAGTTGGAGGACAGGCCAGGTATTTCCTTGCAAGTTTACTTAAGCGTGGGTAAACATTTTGCATTTTGCTTAATTAACACTCCACCAACTGATAGGATCGTCATTTGATTTGTATTTAGTCGTTTTTCTTGGTGATAGTTTTCAATCATTTGCACTGCATCTTTTGATAATGCGTGTGTTTCTTCATCACTACTGGACTGTAGAAATTCTTCCAGTGAATCTGTTATTGATTTATTTGTAGAAGATGTTGGTTCTGTATATTTCATTTTTTTCCTTTTAATGGATGGCTAATTAATAGACTGTTCGGATTGAAGTTTTCCTTGCAAGTTTGCTCAAGCGTGGGTAAACATTTTGATTAACTTTCCATCAACTGATTGGATCATCATCTAGTTGTTTTTCTTGGTGATAGTTTTCAATCATTTGCACTACATCTTTTGGTAATGCGTGTGTTTCTTCATCACTACTTGACTGTAGAAATTCTTCCAGTGAATCTGTTATTGATTTACTTGTATAAGGTGTTGGTTCTGTAGATTTCGTTTTTTTCCTTTTAATGGGTGGCGAATTAATAGACTGTTCGGATTGAAGCTTTTCAACTGCAACACAAAGTAACGATTTAACTTGTTCTAATATCGTTACAAAAAAACTTGCTTTATAACGGGAATCTAAGTAAGTTGCAATAGCATGAAGGTCATTAATTTCCACAGAACCAAAGCGTTTTTCTACCTCTAGTTTAATTACATCTTTCATTCTTTTTAAAACCGTCATCCTTTTCATTTGAAGATGGTTCAAAATGCTTCCTTAGCGTTGAGATTAATGGTAATACATCGGAGACAGAAGCTGTAGAGGCGCTGATTTTTTTGTTAGTTTCTTCAAATGGTTTCAATAGCTTAATGCAGTGTGATATGATGTCATTTTCCACATTAATAAGAATGTTAACTTTGAAATACGAACTGGCGTACAAAGCAAGAGGTTCTTTGAGCAATACTTCTTTCCAGCGAGTTGGAATGTCTTTGATAACATTAAGATATGGAATATCAAGCCGTTTTTGAATTGCCTTCAACTCATTTAC
>JABUQX010042370.1:2500-5000 GCA_015478945.1 Trachelipus rathkii | reverse complement strand
TCAAACTCTCTTTAGATTCACCGCACAAAACCAAATCATCCGCATATAATAGGTAGGGCACCCTCCACTCTCTACCATTCTCCATCATTCTAACACCATCTCTTGCCACTCCTACCTCTTAATTCTTTCATAACCCCATCCAAGTACAAATTAAATAACCAAGGAAACTTTAACACATCCCTGCCTCACTCCGCTACTAATATTAAACCAATCACTTTCGACACCATTTATTCTTACAAACTCTTCACTATCGTCATACATACTTTTGATTCCATTAAGAAGCCTACCACCAACACCATATATCACTAACACCTGTCATAGAGCTTCCCTATTAATCCTATCATACGCCTGTTTCAAATCCATTAAACCTAAATATAATTTATTCCTCTTCTCCCTCATTTTCCCAATCATTTGTTTCAATGTAAAGATTTGATCCACACATCCTCAACCACTCCTAAACCCACCTTGTTCTTCAAGAATCAGTCCTTCAGACATTCGACGCACTCTTTCGACCAAAATGCCAACACAAATCTTCCCTACAGCACTCAATAAACTAATTCGCATATAATTTTCCTACAATTACCCTTATCTCCCTTACCCTTATATAAGGGCACTATTACTGCTCTATTACTACTATTTCAATCATACCTGCAGATTTACCATTCTTCATCTTTCTCGCTCTACACATTACCTCCTCCTTACTAATGACCTTATCCCCAAAATAAATATTTCATCTTACACCATCAAACCCATACACATTCACAATCACCTCTTCAATACTGCCAATGTTATGCAAATTTTCGAAGTGTTCCTTCCACACTCCCCTCACATCGATTTCGTCAGTTAAGAAATCACCATACCTATTTATTATTCTAAGCAGATTCCCCTTGTTCTCATTCTTAACCTTTCGTGCTTCCTTCCTGAAGAGCTTCCGATTCCCTTCTAAGTCCCCATTCATCCTCCTTCCAAACTGTCCATTTACATCTTTCTTTTGAAACTTCATCATTGGTTTTTAGTACATTCAATCTCGCTTCTTTTTAACTTTTAACCGCTTGCATCACCTCTTCATTCCACCACTCACTGCTAACTTTCTTACTTCCTACTTTAGCACATCCACATACTTTCTTTGCACTGCTAACAACTGCTTCCTTCATTTGCCCCCGAGATTTGTTCAGTTTCAATTTGTTCATATTCAACTGATTTACTTGCAAGCGCTCTTAAATACTTATCCTTATTACCTTGTTCACTTAGCTTCTCACTCTTAATTCTACCTACTTCCTTTCTTATCGCCTTACTCTCCATCGAAACCCATCTAACTTAATTTTACATAAAACAACATAATGATCCGCTAATCTCATTCCTAACCCCCTCACTGATTTAACATCCAACACATACTTCAACATCTTCTTCACCAACAACACAAAATCAATCATAATTTTCACTTCGATACCATCTCTACCTACACCAACTATAGTATTCTTATGAATACTTTTGTGTTTAAAGAAAGTATTACTCACACACATACCTCTCTCCTCACAGAGATCAATCACCTTCCTACCATTCTCATTTTCTCCTGACATCCCAAAACCACCTGTTATGCCATCCCCTTTTTATCACCTATCCAACCATTTAGGTCACCCAACACAATCAATCTGAAGCTCCTACTCACCCCATCCAAAACATCATTTAGATTATCCCAGAAAATCGCACTCTTCAACATTACCCTCAGATGGACCATATGTCACAACCACACATACTTTGACCTTTTCAAACTTAAATTTAACCATTAGAATTCTAGTACTCACACACACAAAATCTACCATAGCTCTGTACCACAAGTCACTCATCAGAATTGCAACTCCTTCTCTCCCCCTCTCTCATTCCTTTCCACACCAGCACACACACACATTTCACACGACACCACTCATTTCACCGTTTTCTTTCATCTTTGTTTCAGTCACAGCGAGCAAATCAAATTTGCCCTTTCTAAATACATCCATCACCTCTCCTCTTCTCCTCAACATTTATTCCTCTGACATTCCATGTACCCATACGATTCATACATTTTCGCCGAAAGATAGAAGGCCGTTTACGGCGATCACGACCTTCTCCGAGGCATGCATTAGCATTCCTGGCAAAAAATAAGTGGTAGTGGGCAGCCAACCCAACTACCACCATCCCTTTGTCGCCTTCTACGACAAGCAGGACATACGATGTGTGCAATTCTTTCTCCCCCACACATAGGGATATAAGTAGTATGGATGTCTGTAAGATGTTGTCTAGACTCTAGAAGAGGAATGTGGACGTTATGTATATGATATGTGGATAAATGGTGGTCAGTAAGATGTTGACTGGAGGATGAGTGTGTGTAAAGAAAATGAACGCAAAAGAGAAAGGCGAACCATTAAAATGGGAGGTAATTTCATCGCTTCGAGTATGCGTATACTCTCCCTCTATATATATATATATATATATATATATATATATATATATATATATA
>JABUQX010042369.1:0-34176 GCA_015478945.1 Trachelipus rathkii | reverse complement strand
AGAGAGAAGAGGGGGAAGAAAGAGAGAGGATGGAGAGAGAGAGAGTAGGAGGATGAGAGAGAGGAGAGAGAGAGAAGAGGGAGAGGGGAGAAGGAAAGGAGGAGAGAGATGGAGGAGGGAGAGGAGAAAGAAAGAAGAAGAAGAAGAGATGGAGGAGAGAGGAGAGAAGGGGAAAGAGAAAGAGAGAGGAGAAAGGAAAGAGAGAAGAGAGAAGAGAGAGAAGAGAGAGAGAGAGAGAGAGAGAGAGAGAGAAGAGGAGAGATGAAGAGATGAGGAGAGAGAAGAAGGAGAGGAGAGAGAGGAGGAGAGAGGAGAGAGAGAAGGAGAGAGAGAGAGAGAGAGAAGAGGAGAGACGAGAAAAGAGAGAGAGAGAAGAGGGATGAGGGAAGAGAGAGGAAGAAGAGAGAGAGAGGAGAGAGAGGGAGAGAGGAGGAGAGAAGAGAGAGAGAGAGAGAGAGAAGGAGAGAGGAGAGAGAGAATGAGATGAGAGTGGAGATAGAGGAGAGAGAGGAGAGGGAGGAGAGAGAGAGAGAGAGAGAGAGATGAGAGGAGAGAGAGAGGAGAGAGAGACGAGGAGAGAGAGAGAGAGAGAGAGAGAGAGAGAGAGGACAGAGATAGGAGAGAGAGATGGAGACGAGAGGAGAGAGAGAGAGAGAGAGAAGAGAGAGGAAGAAGAAGAGAGAGAGGGAGAGAGAGGAGAGGAAGAGAAAGAGAGAGGAGAGAGAGAGGTAAGAGGAGAGGAGAGAGAGGGAGAGAGAGGAGATTGAGGGAGTGGGAGAGTGCTCAAATTGGCATTGGTGACTGTTAATTTTCATATGGCGTTGGACTGCTATTATTATTATTAATTAATTATTTTATAATTTATTATTATTATTATTATTTATTTATTATTATTATTAAATTATTATTATTATTTATTATTTTAATATTCATCATTTATTTATTATTATTATTACTTATTTACTATTTATTATTTGTTTGCTTCTTAACTTCTGATTTTTTCTGGCCGTGAAATAGGAAAACTCTTCTTCTTCTTCTCTGCTTTCTTCTCTTCTTCTTCTTTTCTTCTTCTTTCTTCTTGTCTTTTTCACACAATCCATGAATTCCGTCCATCTACCACCAGCCACATTCGCTCAAACAAAAGCAAATGCCAACACCATTTTCACATTTCTAACTTATAATAAAAATTTAAAGAAACTTTATAAAAAACACCTCCAAGGACAAATGAAACTTAGAAGAAATATTACAATCAGAATCAAGACAAAAAAACAACCACAATCACAAAAACAGCATCTACGCCTACAACAACAAAACAACCAAACAACAACGGCAAAAAAACTCAATGAAGTAGGTATTATAAAACACCCAGAGCTAAATTACGTGAAACACACCCACATACGTGAAGCACCACAGCTTAATAATATTATATATATATTATTATATATATATATATATATATATATATATATATATATATATATATATATATATATATATAATATATAATATTATATTAAATATTTATATATACAAAGCGTGTTTCTACAAACGATCACAATTGACCCCAATGAACTACTAGTACTACTAGCCACTATGGCATGGAAACTGAATCTTACTAACACTTTACTAAATTCCCGACTTTACTACCCCACTATCCATTGAAAACTGAAAATCTACTACACTACTTACTACTACCCCTATCACTACAAAAGCTAAAATTATTATTTATTTATTTTATTATTCATATTTATTAATTATTATTAATTATTTATTGATTATTATTACTTTAAAAGTTCAAAGGAGAAAAGTAGTATGGTAATAATGTTTACGGAAGAGAGAGAGAGAGAAGAGAGAGGAGAAGAAGATGAAGAGAAGAAAGAGAAGAGGAGAGGAAGGAGAGAGAGAGAGAGGTATTACTAATACTAGCACTTTTAAACAGTTCTTTCTACCTCAGGAGCTTCTACATATCTGAGGACAAGGAAACTTAGAGTTATTACAAACAGTGAATCAACACAAAAAAAAAACAACAAAACCAACAGCAAAAAAACAACAACAAACAAAACAACAACAGCACCAACAAACAACAACAAAACAAAAAACAATAAAATTTACATTTTCATAAAACTTCTACATCTGAAGCCAATGAAGCCTGGAGTTAATTACAAACAGAATCAGCCCCACAACAACAACGGAAAAAGACAATTGCCATTCACAATTTCATAAATCTTCTATATCTGGAAAAGGCCGGATGAAAAGCCTTTGAGTTTAATACAAACAGAATCAACACCAAAACAACCAACAACAACAAACCACAACAACAAACAAAACAATGCCATTAACAATCATAAAACTTTCTTCTCTTTGGGGGGGGGGGGAAAAAGCCCCCCCCCCAATGAAAACCTGTGAGTCTAATAACAAACAAGAATCATTCCACACAACAACCAAACAAAAAAAAAACAAACAAACAACAACACAAAACAAACAACAAGGCAAGACAAATATGCTTCACTAATTTTCTTTGCTACAATCTGAAAATAATTCATGAATCCCTTGAGTTAAATACAAAAAAAACAGAAATCACACACAACAAACAAACAAAACAAGCCAATCAACAAAATTATAGATTTTCTTACAACTGGAAATTCCACTGAAAGGGGGCCTAGAGGTTAAATAAAACAGAATCAGCAACAAAAACAAAAACATTGAAAATCAAACCCACCACCCGCCATTCCATATGAAATAGTCATGGGGACCCCTATTAACCCACATTTTTACTTTTAATAAAATTTAAAAGAAATTTCATTAAAAACATTTATTTAAATTTTAATTACATACATTAAAACAGTAAAAACAGTAAATCCACCCCCAACGTCACCAACCCATCCATGCTCTACAAACAGGGCTTTTGCTTTAACTGCTTTAAATTGCTTTAGCTTTAGTGCTTTAATGCTTTACTGGCTTTAATGCTTAATGCTTTTAATCTTTAGTTCTGTTTCATAAAGTTTTCATTTTTACTCCTGTTTAATGATATTTAATGCTTATGAGTACTGCATTGTAGTGGCTTTTAGTCGCTTTTAATTGCTTTTTTAAATGGTTCTATATATTCATATTTTTAAATATATATGCGAGGAAATATTTTAAAAACATTTTGTTTTTAATTAAAATCATTTCCATAGAAATGGTATTCCTTCATTTATTTTAACTGAAAATTATTTCAAAAGTTTTTAAAAATTAAATTCTGATGTGTGTTTATTATTATTATTAGTTATTATTATTATTATTATTATTATTATTATTTTATTAATATTATTATTATTTATTATATTATTATTATTAACCTCTTATATATTCATGCTGGAGATGTGATCTTCGGGCTTCTACTTATTACAAACAACTACAAAACTGTTAGTTTATCCTATTTAAAAAACTGATAAAATGCCCACTAATTACAACTAATACTACTACTACTTACTACTACACTTACTACAAAGAAAAAAAAAATACATGGAAAACAACAACAACAACATCAGCAAAACAACAGCACACAAAAGAAGCCAAAAAATTAAAAAACCACCCAAGCCCCTAAAACACATGCACACCCCAACCACACCGTGCGGTCCACGTAGGGGGCCGCATATGCCCGAAGCGTTCGTTTCCATTGCGAAAGACCATGGAACGCCATGGGAGTGTTATTTTACACAACACAACACACACACACACCCCACACCAACAACACACACACACACACAACACACACACCCACACACACCACACACAACAACACACACACCCACACACATAATTATTATTATACTTAATATGGGTATAACTTAAAATTGATTTTTCAAAAGTTTTGGAATAAATTACTGAAATAAATCAATCATTATCATTGAGCAAAGAAAAAATTATATTAAAACTGAATTTTAATTCAGTTTGTTTATACAATTTGGTTAATATACCAATATTTAATTTTAATCTATCCTAAAATTATTACTAAATTTCAACCACAACTAACTAGTAACTTACTATACTTACAGCCGCTAAGGTAAAAAAATCCACTACTTACTACTACTACTACTACTACTACTCTACTTCTACTAATTATACTACTACAACAACAACAAAATCGCTTGTTTCTATCGTCACTTAAAGGTCTTTTCATGGGAGGCCACGTGTGTTTAATTTACATGTAACATTTCACATTAATATATTATATAATATATGCAAACCTAACTATTTTTTATATGTGTATATATATATATATAAGATATATATATATATATATATATACTATATATATACTTTAATTTCAACTTCTAACTGAACTTACTGGCTTAACAATCATATTTGGGCAATGCTAGTTAAGTAGTAAAAACATAAAGGCAAAAAATAAAATTTTTCATGTGTTTGACATATAATTTATTAAAATCATTCCCAGGATTTTATTAAAAAAAAAACAACAATTAGTTACCCCTACATTTAATATTATTCAATCTCTGTTGACTGAAAATATTTCAAAGTTTTTAAAATTATTTTGGCCGGCCTCTGCTTTATTTTACTAACACGTTATATTCATTTTATTATTATTATTATTATTTAATTTATTATTTATTATTATTATTATTATTATTATTATTATTATCATTATTATTATTATTTATTATTAATCTATTGTACAACTGAACATTCCAGCAACGAAAAGCACACAAACAAACGTTCCATTTTTCCTCCCAAATATTGAGGACTGGGCTCTTTAGTGGAATTGTCTATGAAAAATAACTACTTAGCCCTAAAATTTAGGGATCGACTTTTTTCCCCGCCCACGCTGTTTTAAAGGGCCTAATACCAGGAATCAAAGGTACAATAGAACAAGACATCAAAAAAAACGTTGTTATTATCATTATATTTTTATTAAAAATAGTTTTCATACATAATAAAAAATGGACCGGTGAGATTTATTTAACAGAAAAAGAGGGAAAAGGCTTTTCCATTCATTTGGTGGAGTGGGATGGAGTAAAGCCTTAGCTCTTATTAAAACCCCGTTTGTGATTGGTATGCAGGGGAAAATTATTTTACCACCCAAAAGGAATTAAGGTATGTAAAAAACATGTTTTTTCATATCCTTAACCTAGGCGATTAAATTAATTAAAGTTGTGAACGAGAAAGATACGAAATCTAGAAAAGTTTAAAAAATTAATTGACCAAAGATAACCAAAAACGACTGATTTTGGCATGAGAAAGAAATGGCTTTTAGTGCTGCCGAGTGAAGTCAGAATATGGTAGGGTAAATAAAATAAATGTTTACTGAGTAAAGAATAGTTCCGTATTGGGTTTTGCTTTTATATATAGATTTTGTTGTATTTAACCTAAAAACAAAAACAATACCATGGAGCCTGAACTTAGAGGGGCAGTAACAACGCAACGTAACCTATATTGATTGACGATTGCAGAAAAACGCAACCTAACCTATATTCAATCTTACTAATGCCAGTAAATTTTCAAAACCCACAACGTTATCCTTAACAGAAGAACAAAATTTTCAAACCATGCATAATGTAAATCAACACACTATTTATCTTTTCTAAGAGGAGGATTTTTGCACTTCAAAAGATATCCTGGGACGTCATTTGTCTCGGGTGCTGTTCAAAACGTAAGATTCTTTTAAAAGTACATATTTTTAAATAATACCTTTTTTTTTATTTATTTTTTTATCCTGCTCATCAACACTTCAAAATTATATTGTTAGTATCTTTTCCAGTTAATAAATAAATGGAAAAACAAAAATCCAAAAAAAGGCAAATTTCAATCATGCCACCATAAAAAAGGATTAAATATTAACTACAGAAAAAAAACTTGAATTTAATACGAATAATAAGCTTTACAAATAAATAAAATTTTTCAATTTTATGTCCACAACGATGTAACAATGTACTTATCGCCGCTCGACTTTACGATTTATCATTTACACCAAAATGTACGTTTTTTGCGTATTCTCCAAAAAAGATTACTAAAATGAACTAGAAATTAATTACGAATTAACATGATATATTCTGAAGAGTCTAATATAAAATATATTCTTAACTACTTCTGCTGAACAATTTAATTTCGAACATTAAACAATGTATTTTAATGCTGTATTTTCTCCAACGAAATTGTACGTTTTTTAAGGTTTCTTCCAAAATTAGTATCTAAAAAAACTGCAATAGCTAAATTACCTAGGGTTCCAGCTTTCCATATTATTACATTAAAACTGATCTAATATGAAAGATACCCCTTCACAAATTTTTGATTTCTTTGTCTATAACAACCAAACATGATTTGGGTTTAAATTCCTTGTGCAGGCGGTGTAGGGGACGTGCTGAAAGTGCTCCCCTTTTGAAAACTGATGTTCCTAAAACATAAGTAATATGCGTCTATGTAAGATTGGAAACGTTGTGTTCTTCAAAATCATATTTTCTTTATTGAAATTTATATAACATTATAGTTTACTACCCTGGGTTTCGTTCTCGAAGAAGGTCTGCAAGTTTTTAAAAGATAAAGTTTCTTAGTATTAAAATTTTATCATTTTTTTTTTAAGTGTCAGGTTTTAAAAAAGTTTTAATATTGCCTATCGGAGTGTGGTAAAGTTTTATAGGTTTAAAGTTTTATTTTTCAGTTGTATATTAGTTGATTTTAATTAATTTTACTACTTAATTTTTTTAATTAGGGATTTAAGGGATGAAAGATAATTTAATTCCTTTTGATATCTCGGTTGTTTTAGTCTTGTTTTGTCTATTGTCCCTTATTTGGTTTGTAGGTTGTCGTGTGTGTTGGTGGTGTGTGTGTGTGTGTGTGTGTGTGTCTGTTGTGCTGTGTGTGTTGTGGTAAAGATTGCAGCAATTTTTGGGCGCTATTGCGCTGGGCTTTTCTATTTGCACTTCCCAAAACAATTCCGCGGCTATTAAACTCAAAACTTAAGCCTCTGCTGGGAAATATCACCTCCTCTAAACTCTAAAACCCTAAACCATTTTGGCTCTTGTCTTTGAGGGGACTCAGATGGTAAGAATTCATTCTCTAACTCGTTTAATGTAGAAAAAAACTATAACTTATTCATAATGTTCCGTTCCTGAAGGGTAGAGTGGTGGCCATGTTAACACTTATAACTTCCCTGTTTAACACGGTCTCGGTGAATTCTCGAATTTCTCTAACTTCGATGTTCTGTGGTCAAATTCTTTCTTTCCTTCTACTACAAAATCTTTTGCTTCTGCTACTTCTCTAAACAGGAAACAGATTTTCAACTCCTTCTTTGAATAATTACTACTTCAGAGGTAATATTTATATCGTTCTCATCCAAATACTTGAGGTCCTCTATTTTTAAGGGATTCCAATGTACACAACACTGAAATGGTTGGGGTCCTCTCATACTGATTTAGGGTGGGGAGGAGGGCGAATCCATTCAGGGCATCTCAAACTAATCAAGACCCACACACATTTCGGAACGCCTTCCCAAAAACCAAATTCTAGAAAACACATTTTAAAATACGAAGATCTTAGAGTAACACCCGTTTTCATGTAAAAATTTGTAAAAAAAATTAGCATTTTTCAAAAGTGAAATCAGTTTCAATTAATAATATGGAATCCTAGGTAAATTTATGCAAGTGTTTTAATATCTATTTTCGGAGGAATAAGCAAAAGGGCGTATATTTTCGTAGTTAATGAATAAAAATTCGTAGTCGAGCGTTTAGAAACATTGTTATAAATTGTGATTTTTCAGGAATTTAAAAGTTTTTTAAAAATTATCATTTTTCATAATATGATCAGTTTTAACATGCCACCTATGGAATCCTAGGTAATTTTGGAAGGTTTTTGAGGTATCTAGTTTTTTGGAGAATGCAAAAAAACGTACATTTTGGTATTTAATGATAATGGGTAGGTGGTCTATTTACACTGTTATTATGCTTTTGTTATAATAAATAAAATCAAAAAAACCAAAAAAATTATATACATCGGCATCGTTCGTCTTTATGATTTTTTTTTTAAAAAAAAAAGACAATTTACATGATAAATTTGAATATTGATTTCCTTTGTAATTGCCTTTGATTCGAATCACGTTACGCGAAAATATAATTTGCAAGTTACAAAAATTATATATTTTAGTCGCTTGACGTTACGAATATGAAAAAATAGAAAAAAAATCAAAAATCATAAAAAATCAACAAAAATGCTTTTAAAAATAAACTACAAAAAAAATCACTAAAAATTTGGAACTAAATTTTAAATGAAACTGAGTAAAAATGTAATTGAAAAACATGTTAGAAAATTCTGATTTAATGAATGATATGAAATCATAAGTAATTTAGGTTAGGTGTTTTAATATAATCTATTCTTTGGGAGAATACGGTAATTCTATGTATCTAATTTGAAGAATAAACAAAAACGATACATTTTTTTGGTGTTAATGGATAAAGTCGTTAGTCGAAAATTCATTTTTCTTACGTTCGTTATATGAACGAAGGGAAAATTTAAAAGTTGTAAAAAATTTCATTTCATTTTAGATTTTCAGGTTCATGAAAAATAATATGAATTCTTAGGTAAATTTTAGGCAAGTGTTTTAAGATTATCTATTTTGGAGGAATACGCAAGGGAAACGTAAACATTTTGGTGTATTAATAAAATCGTATTCGAGATGTTAGGTATATCGTTTATGGTGTTATAACAAAGAAATCTAAAGTTGTAAAATTATTCATTCCATATTAAGATAGTTCTCATGTAAATTAATATGGAATTCCTAGTATTTTAGGCAAGGTGGTTGAGATAAACCTAATTTAGGGCAGAATACGCAAAAAAACGTACCCCATTTTTGGTTTAATTATAAAAATCTAGTGGAGGGTTAGGTACATTTGCTAATAATGTGTGTTACAACAAAAAGAAATTTAAGGTTTTTAAAAAATTATCATTTCCGTTGGGACATTTTTACCCTCGATCATTAACTTATACCGAAAGTATCGGCCAGTTGTTTTAGTATCTTTTTTTTAAGAGAAATGCAAGGGGAAAAAAAACGTACGATTTTGAATTGTAAATATATATTACTGTTCTGTTAAAAGCTGTTACATTGTTATATATTGTTATAAAACAATGAAATCTAAAGTTATTAAAATTTATCAAATCTAATGAGATAAATTTTATGTAATAATATCCGAATTCCTAGGTATCTTTAATGCAAAGGTGTCTTAGATTATATATATCGCAGAACGAGCAAAAACGTATAAAGTTTTGATCGCTATGATAAAATCATAGGCGAGCGTAGATACATCTGTTAATATGTGGTTTATTAGAACAAGATATCTAACAGGTTGTAAAAAATTTATCATTTCATATATTGAAATTCGTCGAAAAGGAATACAATATTGGAATCCTGGTAACATTTAAGGGAAAGTGGCATTTAGAATATCTATTTTTGAGAAATAGCCAATATGGTAACCCTGAACAGAATAACATGAAAAATTCAAAATAGAAATATTTGTATATTGGTATATGTATGTTAAAACAAAGAAATCTAAATGTTATTAAAAAAAATTATCCAACCTCTAAAAGACATTATTCATGTACATAATATGGGAAATCCTAGTTAATTTAGGGAAAGTGCTTAAAAGTATTATTTTGAAGAGTACGCACAAACAAACATTTAGATGTAATGATAAATCTTAGTAGACCGTAATTACATTGATTATAACTTCGTGTTATAAATCAAAAGAAATCTAAAGTTGGAAGAAGATAATCATTTATATTAGATCAGTTTCATGTAGAAATAATATGAAATCCTTGGTATTTTAGGCAAGTGTTTTAGATACCTATAATTGTAAGGCATACGCAAAAAAACGTACATTTTGTTGCAAAGATAAATCGCAGTCGAGCGTAACTAATAGAGGAAAAGTCATTTATTATAACAAAGAAAATTGGGAAATTTAAAAAAAAAATTATCATCAATATTTAGGATAGGTTTCAATGTAATAATATGGAATGTCCTAGGTAATTTTTATGCAAGTGTTTTTAGATATCTATTTTCGAGAATTACGCAAAATCGTATTAAATTTTTGGTGTAAATTGATAAAACGAGTCGAAGTTAAGTACATTTTTATGGTGTGGTGTTATAACAAAAAAAATCTAGTTGTAAAAAATTCATTCATTGATATTAGATCAATTACATGTAATAAAATCTGGAATCCTAGGTAATTCAGACAAGTTTTTATATATTATATTAAGGTGAGAATACACAAAAATGTAATTTTTGGTTAACGAAAATGGTTGTAAGATTCGGAACGTTTAAATAACATTTGTTTAATATGTGGTGGTTTTAAACAAAAAATGTAAATTTGTAAAAAATTATTCATTCATATTAGATCGATTTTCATGTAATAATATGTAATTTAGACAAATGTTTTAGATATCTATGTTGCTGAGAATTACGAAAAAACAGTAAATTTTTGATGCAATGATAAATCGTATTCGAGCGTAAGTACATTTGGTTATCACGTTTGCATATATCAAAAAAATCTAAAAGTTGTTTAAAATTATCATTCATATTAGACCAGTTTTCATGTATTAATATGGAATCCTAGGTTAAATTTAAGGCAAGTGTTCTAGAATTATTCTGGCGTTTGGAAAATTACGGCAATATACATTTCTTTGGCAATGTTAATCGTAGTTGGAGCGGGACAACCTAACATTGTTATATGCGTGTTATAACAAAGAAAAAGAAAAAGTTGTAAAAAAATATCACTTGATTTTAAGATAAGTGTCATGTATTAAATATGGAATTGGTTTGGAATTAGACAAAGTGTTACTAAATTATCTATTTTGTAAATACGCAAAATCGCTACATTTGGTGGGAAAATGATAAATCGTAGTTTCGAGCGTAAAGTACATAGTAATATGTGTGCTATAAACAAGGAAAATCAAAGTTTTAAAAATTATCATTTCATATTTGACTCACTCATGTCAATAATTATGAAATCTCTCTCATATTTGTCAGATTGTTTTTAGATATCTTTTTGGAGGGAAAACGCCAAAAAAAAACCGTTCCAGTTTGCTGTTAATTTGATAAAAATCGGCTGGTTATTAAAAATTCGTGTACATGTTTTTATAACAAAGGAAATCTTAAAGTTGTAAAAAATTTCATTTCATATCTAGAATTCAGTTTAATGTAAATAAATTATGGAATAATGAGATAATTTAGGCATGTTATGTTTTTTGATAATCATTTGGAGAAACACGCAAAAAGCGGTACAATTTTTGTGTAATTGATTTTCGTCGTAGTCGAGCGAAAGTAGATTGTTATATGTGTGCTTCCATTTTATAACAAAGAAAATTTAAAGTTGTCAAAATTATAATCATATTTAGAATGTGTGAAATTTCCTAAAATGGAATTTTCCTATTAATTTAGACAAGTGTTTTAGATCATCTATTTTTAAAACTTTAGTACTTTACTTTATTTATTTACTTATTTACTGTTACTTATTTAAGATACATTGTTTATGTTTTATAACAAAGAAATCTAAAGTTGTAAAAAATTATAATTCATATTGTAATTAGATTTCATTTGTAATTAAAATGGATCTTAAGGTAATTTAAGCAAGTATTTTTGTATATATTCTATTTTTTAGAATACGAAAAAACTTATATTTTGGTGTTATGATAAATCGTAGTCAAAGCGTAAGTAACATTTGTTATTATTTTGTTATAGCCAAGAAATCTAAAGTTGTAAATTTTTATTCAAAATTAAGATAGTCAGTTTCCAATGTAACATAAAAAATGTTGATCCTAGCCGGAATTACTTAGGCAAGTGTTTTAGATACTTACTTTGTATAATTGGCAAAAAAACGATACAATTTTCTTGGCTTGTTATTATAAAAATCGTAGTCAAGAGTTGCCAGAAAAGATGTGTGTTATAAACAAAAAATTCTAAAAGTTTTAAAAAGTATCAATCTATGTTAGATCAGTTTCATGTAATTATATGGAATCTTGTTTATTTAGGCAAGTTAAATTTGACTCATTAGGATTGGAGGATTATGCAAAAAACTTTTATAATTTTGGTGATAATGAAATCCCAAAAGTTCGAGCGTTAAGTACATCTTTACAATGTTTTTGTTACAACCCAAAGATATCCAAAGTTTTACAAAAACATTCAATTTGATAAATTAGATATTTTTTCATTGTAAATAATAATGCGGAAACCTAGTAATTTAAGCAAATGTTTTAGATGTCTATTTTAAAGAATACGCAAAAAAACTTACACTTCCATGTAATGATAAATTCGAGTCGAAGCGTAAAGTAAAAACTGGTTATAATTGTGTGTTATAAATAAGAAATAATAAAGTTTGTTAAAAAAATTTAATCATCCATTTTTGGAATATCAGTTTCATGTAATTAGAAATAAATAATGAAAAAATCATGATAAAGAAGAACCTTTGTAATATTTGTGTTTAAGAAAAATTCTCAAAAGTATCATACGTTTTGGTGTAAATTACTAAGTTCGTAGTCGAACTTAAGTACCATTGTTAAAAGTTTGTCTATAACAAAAAGAAATCTAAAATTGTAAAAAATCATTCATTCATATTTATATCGTTTTCATGTTTAATAATAATATGGAAATTCCCATATAACTGGGAGGAAATGCGATTTTCATATTAGAGATAAAATAAGCAAAATGTACATTTGTTTATACATGAATAAATCGAGTCGCATTACTAATATCATTGTTAAATGTTTGTTATAAGAAAAAGAAATCTAAAGTTTTTTAACAAAATTATATTCATTTTTAGATCAGTTTCAATGATTATAAAAATGGTGGTCTAGTAGGTAAATTTAGGCAAGGTGTTTTAGATATCTTTTTTGGATAATACGCATAAAAAACGTACAATTGGTGTAATGATAAAGCGTAGTCACCGTAGTTCAGACTAAGTACATTGTTATATGCGTGTTATTAATAACCAAGAAAATCTAAGTTGTAAAACAAATTTATCCTTTATATAAATTCAATTTCGTGTAATTAAATACTGGAATTCCTAGGTAATTTAGGCAAGTTTTTTTGATTTTTTTTCTATTTTGGAAAATTACGCTAAAAACGTTGTATTGCATTTTCTTGTTATTAATTAAAATTATTCTTATATGTTGTTATAAAAAAGGAAATTCTAAAAGTTGTAAAAATTCACCTTTTCAAGGTTTACCAGTCTTAGTTTAATGGAAATAAAATGGGAAATCCTAAGTAATTTTGGCAATTGTTTTAGATAGCTATTTTTCAGAATACGCAAAAACGTACATTTACGGTTAATAATAAATCGTAATAGACATACGTACATTGGTATGTGTGTGTTATAACAAAGATGATTTTAAAAAGTTGTAAAAAAAATTATTCTATCATATAAGAATCAGTTTCATTTATTATATTATGAACCCAAGCTAATTTAAGCTAGTGTTTTAGATATCTATTTTTTAGAGACAAAACATATAAACAAAGCATTTATTTAATGATAAATCTTAGTCGAGCGTAAGTACATTGTTATATGTTTTATAACAAAGAAATCTAAAAGGTTGTAAAAAAAATATTTCATAACGTAATAACGTAAATTTTCTTCTAGTGACAAATCATAGTAGGTTGCGTTAAAGTACATTTTTATATGTGTCTTATAACAAAGAAATCTAAATTTGTACAAATTATCATTCTATATTATATCAGTTTCATTAATAACATTGAATCCTAGGTAATTTTAAGCAAGGTGTTTTTAGATATGTTTATGGAGGAAAGGAGGCAAAAACGCTACATTTAATGTAATGTAAACGTAATCGACCGTTAAAAAAAAACATTTGGTTATGGTGTGTGTATAACAAAAGAAATCTAAAGTTGGAAATTAATTATTATTCCTAATTAGTAATTATTAACAGAAAACAATAGAATAATAGAAGGTTCCACATACTATATTGATACTATCTTATATTGGAGAATTCTCAAAAAACGTACATTTTGGTGTAATGATAAAACGTACTCGAGCGCAAAAGCGAATTTATATTTGTGTTATAATAAAAGAAAATATAAAGTTGTTAAACAAATTAGCATTCATTTAAGATCAGTTTCATGAATAATAATATAGGAATCCTAGGTTAATTTAAGGCAATTTTCTACTATTCTATTTTAAAGGAATAAAACAAAAAACGTACATTTGGTGTAATGATAAGGGTCGTAGTCGAAACATAAAGTAACATTGATAAAAAAGTTTGTATAACAAAGAAATCTAAAAATGTAAAAAATTTTTTATCATTTTCATATTAGATCAGTTTTATGTAATAATATGGAATCCTAGGTAATTTAGGCAAGTGTTTTAGATATCTATTTTGGAGAATAAGCAAAATGTACATTTTGTTATAATGATAAATCGTAGTCGATATAAATAGTTAAATGTTTGTTATAAAGAAAAGAAATTCTAAGTTTAAAAAAAAATTATTCATCATTTTAGATTCCCATACATTGATATAAAATGGTTGGTCTTTATGAAATCTTAGGCAAATTTGATGTGAGATATCTTTTTTAGTCATACGTAAAAACGAACATATTGGTGTAAAAGGATTTAAATCGTAGTCCAGGGGGACTAAGGTACATATGTTATAATGTGTGTTATAACCAAGAAATCTAAAGTTGTAACAATTATCCTTATATATAATCAATTTTCGTGTAATAATAATGGAATCCTAGGTAATTTTAGGCAAGTTTTTTTATTTTTCTATTTGAAAATTACGCAAAAACGTTACATTTTCGTGTAATTATAAATCATTCTTTATATGTGTGTTATAAAAAAGAAATCTAAAGTTGTAAAAATTACCTTTTTCATATTAGCGGACCAGGTTTAAGAAATTAAATGGAACTCCTAGGGTAATTTGGCAATGTTTATTAGAATAGCTTATTTTTTCAGAATACGCAAAAAAAACAGTACATTTACGATTAATAAATAAAA
Organism: Trachelipus rathkii; assembly: GCA_015478945.1. Taxonomy (NCBI): domain Eukaryota; kingdom Metazoa; phylum Arthropoda; class Malacostraca; order Isopoda; family Trachelipodidae; genus Trachelipus; species Trachelipus rathkii. The sequence goes on along the minus strand of JABUQX010042369.1, from coordinate 19,192 downwards.
TCGATAAAGGACCTTACGTACACTTGGTATGTGTGTGTTATAAACAAAAAGAATTTAAAGTTGTAAAAAAATTCATTTTCTGATCATACAAGATCAGATTTCATTGTAATTAATTATGAAACTTCCAAGCTAATTTAAGCAAGTGGTTTTAGATAAAATCATTTTGGAGAATACGCGATAACAAAAATTATTACTTTAATGATGCATTTTTCGATCGTGCATGTCATCAAACCATTGTTATATTTTGTTTTTAAACAAAGGAAAATTAAAGTTGTAAAAAAAATATCATAATTAAATACGTAAACTTTCTTCTAGTTGACATCATTAGTAAGTTGCTAAGTACTAATTGGAATCGTGTTCCTATCCCGAACACAAAATCTAAAAGTATATAAAAATTATCATTCATATTCATAAAATACAGTTTGATAAGTAACGGACTGGAATCCTAGTAATTAGCAGCATTATTCTTAGATCATGGTTTTGGGGGGGAATAAGCAAAAAACGTCACATTTTAATGTTAATGTTTGAGTTCGGCTATTGTAATCCTTAATACAAGAGTTTGTAAACGTTGTTATTATAACAAACAAAATCACAGTTTTAATGACTTATCCCTATTAGAAATCAGTTCATCTGAAAACAATTATGGAAAAGTAATAGGTTATTTTAGGTAGAGTGTTTTAAGAGTCTATTTTAGAGAATACGCAAAAACGTACATTTTCGTGTAATTATAAATCATTCTTCGAGCGAATAGTACAATGTTAATATTTGCGTGTTATAACAAAGAAAAAATTTAAAAACGCATAAAAATCATTTCAATATTAGGGCCAGGCTTCAAGTAATAAATCAATGCAAAAGCTAGTCTTTTCATGACAGCTTCGGTAATTCTATTTTGAAAGAAATACGAAAATCCGTACCATTTTCGTGAAAATGATTCAAATCGTTATTCCGAAAGCGTAAATTACACTATACATGTGTGTTATAATAAAAAAGAAATCTAAATTATTAAAAATTATCAGTTTTCCATATTAGAAATCAGTTTTCATGAAATAATATGGAAATCTTAGATAAATTTTAGGCAAATGGTGGTTTTAAACATATTCCATTTTGGAGAATCAACGCAAAAAAAAAGTACATTTTGGCGTTATGATAAATCTTAAGTCGAGCATAAGTACATTGTTTTGATGTGTTTTTATAACAAGAGAAATTAAAGTTGTAATAATTAATCATTCTAATTAGATCAAGTTTTCATGTAAAAATATTTTGAAATCCTAGGGTAAATTAAAAGAAGTGTATTTAAAGACTTTACCATTGGAGCACATGTAACAAAAACGACATTTTGTTTTGGGTATCTTTTAAAAAATAAATCGTAGTTTGAGGTTAAAGTACAATTTAATTATATGTGCATTAACAAAAAAATCTAAGTCATAAAAATTATTCCATTTATAGTAATTCAAATTTCATGTAATAATTATTGGAATCCTAGGCTAATTTTAGGCAAGGCTTCTTTGATATTCTAACTTTGGGAAGAATACGGAAAAAAAAGTAACATTTTCGTGTAAATGATAAATTCCTAAGTCGAGGCTTAAGGGCACATTGTTATATATGTTTTTAAATAAGATATTTAACGCTTGTAAAAATTATCATTTACATTAGATCAGTTTCATGTAATAATTATGGATTCCCTAGGTATTTAGGAAAGTTTTTTAAGTAAATCTATTTTGGGGAGGAAATACGGCAAAATCGTAAAACTTTTATTGTTAATTTGATTAAAATCGTAGGTCAGAAGCGTAATATACTTGTTTAAATATGTGTTGGTTATTACAAAAGAAAAATCTAAAGTTTTAAATATTATCGTTCACATTATATTTAGTTTCATGTAATAAATATAGGGGGGGGAAATAATCCTACTTTTAGGCAAAGTATTTTAGAATATTTCTATTTGGGAAAAATACGCTAAAAAAACTTACATTTTTCGTTGCGATGATAAAAATCATAATCGAGGCGTACGTACATTGGTTATGTGTGAGCATATAAGTAAAAAATTTAAAAGTTTTCTAAAAAAATTAACCATCATATAAGATCAGGTTTTATGTAATTAAAAACATGGGAATCCCGTGGTTTAATTTAAGGCAATTGTGTGCAATATTTCTAGGTTTGGGAGAATACGCCACAAGCAAAAAATATTATTGCAATGCATAAAATTCTTGTTCGGGAACCGTTAAAGTGGGGGGCATTGTTTATTGGTGTGGTTCATAAAAAAACAAAGAATCTAAAGTTGTTGAAGTTGTCTTGATGTTTAGACTACATGATAAGTTTCAACGTAAATAAAATACAAAGCTCAATCACTGCAAACTAAATGTTTCTATTATTATAATTATTGGTGTTCCAAACGGTTTTTAATATTGGATCTATGTATGATTCACGGTTTTTAATACTGGGTCTACGATTAACGGTTTTTAATAATGGATCTACGATTATCGGTTTTTAATATTGGGTCTACGATTAACGGTTTTTAATAATGGATCTACGATTATCGGTTTTTAATATTGGGTCTACGATTAACGGTTTTTAATAATGGATCTACGATTATCGGTTTTTAATATTGGGTCTACGATTAACGGTTTTTAATAATGGATCTACGATTATCGGTTTTTAATATTGGGTCTACGATTAACGGTTTTTAATAATGGATCTACGATTATCGGTTTTTAATATTGGGTCTACGATTAACGGTTTTTAATAATGGATCTACGATTATCGGTTTTTAATATTGGGTCTACGATTAACGGTTTTTAATAATGGATCTACGATTATCGGTTTTTAATATTGGGTCTACGATTAACGGTTTTTAATAATGGATCTACGATTATCGGTTTTTAATATTGGGTCTACGATTAACGGTTTTTAATAATGGATCTACGATTATCGGTTTTTAATATTGGGTCTACGATTAACGGTTTTTAATAATGGATCTACGATTATCGGTTTTTAATATTGGGTCTACGATTAACGGTTTTTAATAATGGATCTACGATTATCGGTTTTTAATATTGGGTCTACGATTAACGGTTTTTAATAATGGATCTACGATTATCGGTTTTTAATATTGGGTCTACGATTAACGGTTTTTAATAATGGATCTACGATTATCGGTTTTTAATATTGGGTCTACGATTAACGGTTTTTAATAATGGATCTACGATTATCGGTTTTTAATATTGGGTCTACGATTAACGGTTTTTAATAATGGATCTACGATTATCGGTTTTTAATATTGGGTCTACGATTAACGGTTTTTAATAATGGATCTACGATTATCGGTTTTTAATATTGGGTCTACGATTAACGGTTTTTAATAATGGATCTACGATTATCGGTTTTTAATATTGGGTCTACGATTAACGGTTTTTAATAATGGATCTACGATTATCGGTTTTTAATATTGGGTCTACGATTAACGGTTTTTAATAATGGATCTACGATTATCGGTTTTTAATATTGGGTCTACGATTAACGGTTTTTAATAATGGATCTACGATTATCGGTTTTTAATATTGGGTCTACGATTAACGGTTTTTAATAATGGATCTACGATTATCGGTTTTTAATATTGGGTCTACGATTAACGGTTTTTAATAATGGATCTACGATTATCGGTTTTTAATATTGGGTCTACGATTAACGGTTTTTAATAATGGATCTACGATTATCGGTTTTTAATATTGGGTCTACGATTAACGGTTTTTAATAATGGATCTACGATTAACGGTTTTTAATATTGGATTTACGGTTAACAGCTTTTAATATTGAATCTACGATTAACGTTTTTTAATATTGGGTCTAAGATTCACGGTTTTTAATATTGGGTCTACGATTCACGGTTTTCAATATTTGGTCTACGATTCACTTTTTTTTATTTTGGGTCTACAATTAGCGATTTTTAATATTGGTTTACGATTAACGATTTTTAATATTGTCTAAGATTCACGGTTTTTAATATTTGTTCTACGATTAACGGTTTTTAATATTGGGGCTAAGATTCACGGTTTTTAATATTGATTCTACGATTCAAGATTTTTTAATATTGGGTGTACGATTCATGTTTTTAATATTGGTCTACGATTAACGATTTTTAATATTGGGTCTAAGATTCACGGTTTTTAATATTTGGTCTACGATTAACGGTTTTTAATATTGGGTCTCAAATTCACAGTTTTTAATATCAGGTCAACGATTAACGATTTTTAGTATTGGGGCTACGATTAGCGGTTTTTAATATTTAGGCACATTAATATGTATTATTATAACTAAATGTTATGTTTGCTTAATAGTAGTATAAAACTAAAATTTATTTTAATTTTTAAAATTCTTTGCCTGAACAGTTCCTGTAAGTAAATATATTTTAATAAATGTCTCATTAATAGAATTATTTTGTAATGAAAACTAGTTAACACTTTTTTGAAAATATTGGAGTCCGGTGGGAGAATGCCGGAGACTAGTTTTTTTTTAACATTTTGGTTTTTAACATTGGGTCTACGAATTTTGTGAAGTTCAGTTTTCAGTTCTGTCATTATTCCATTATTTTAACCCATACCTAGAAAGCAGACAGTAAATCCAGTAATGCAAGTAAATCAAGCAGCTACCCTCCATACCCTTCCATGAGTTTGAATTGATCTATTGACTCATTGATCTATTGATCTATAGATTATTGATCTATTTCATATTGTATAACATAACACAAATCATTTTATTTATTTTTGTTTAAGAACTTAAAACACAATTTGATGTTTACATATTCCATAGCCAGTAAATCCAAGTAAAATTCGATCGAGTACTCAGTCATAACCTTCAGTCTTCCATGATTTCTAATTGATCTATTGCTCTATTGATACATATTATCTATTGATTCAAGTCATGATTTTTGGTAGTATAATATAACACAAAACTTATTTATTTAGTTGTTTATAAGCGTAGAACAGTTTATGTGGTTTTACTCAATAAACAGTTTTGCCCGTTTGAGTTTTATTTGCAAATGGCACATATATTTTTGATACTAAAAAAATTAGTCTTTTTATGGTTATACTTTTAAAATTTGACATTTTTGACAACCTTAAGACAGTAAACGTTCAGTTGAAATCAAATAAGATCAGTAAGATCAGAAAGCAGCAATCTCAGTAATAAGTAAAATCAAAAACTATCATTATTATTGTTTTCCATTACCCTTTCCATGAATCTATTGATCTATTGTCTATTGGCGTACTTGATTACTTGGAGTTATTGATTCATTGTCATATTAAAGAGTATCTGTTTTGATATAACATAACATTTAAACATTCTTATTTATTTTGTGTTTTTTTTGTCTTTAAACTTATGTTCTTTAATTTTTACTTATAAAAATTTATTTATTTTTTTATAGCTTATTTTTTTATAGTTTGTGGGTTTACTTAAACAAATTATTTTTTTATGTTGATAACTTAAAAGAATTGGCAGTTTTTACATACCTTAGCAATGTTTATCAGTAAATCAGTTATAAGCAGTAAAACAGTAATACAGTAATCACTAATCATCCAACTACCCTCCTACCCATCGTATGATCTATTGATCTATTGACGATGGTGGGTTATTGATCTATTGATTAGTCATATTTTGTATAACAACATAGACACAAAAATAAATCAACATTGTAGCTTTTGTTGTTGAAATGTCGCGTTTGTTGGTTCATTTGTTGCAGTTGTTGATGTTTTGTTGTTGATATGTTCGTTTTGTTGATTTGATTGTTTGTTGATTTGATTGTTGTTGTTGTTGAATGCTGCGTTTTGTTGTTGTTGTTGTTGTTGATTGTTGTTGTTGCTATGTTGTTGTGTCTGTTTTTGTTGTTGTTTTGTTGTTGTTGTCGTTTGTTGTTGTTGTTGATTGGTTTTTTTGTTGTAATAATATCATTTCAGTAATATTAAGGTATGTAAAAAATGCAAATTGTTTTAAGTTATAACCATAAAAAATTAATATTTTTTCAGTTAAAAAAAATGGAACTTCATAAAACATATAAAGAAATTTTTTATAGTAAAATAAACAAAAAATAAAGTATTTTATAGTAGAAAACATAATGTTTTAAAGAACAACAACAAATAAACGTAAAAGTTTTCGAGGAGGGTGTTATGTTATACAATGATTGTTTGAATCAATAGATCAATGATCACTAGATAATAGTCATAGTCATGCGGATGAGGTAGGAGGTTTGGAAGATGGTAGGTTTGAGTTATACTGATTTACTGATTTACCTGCTTTACTGATTTATGATTTACTGATTTACTGCTTGTAGGTATGTAAATGCAAATTTTTTTAATGTTTCTTAAACATAAAAAAGGTTTAACTTTATTAGTAAAAACAAATGTTTTAAAGCACATAACAAATTAATAATTTTATATTAGTAAACAAAAATAAATGTTTAAGTTATGAAAAAATAAATATAAGTTTTTGGATATGTTATACAAAATTGGTTGATAAATAGACAAAATAGATCAATGGCATCAATAGATCCAATAGGATCGATGGTAGAAGGATAGTAAGGTGGAAGCGAAGTCAGTTTGATTTTATCTGATTTATGATTTACTGCTTTAGGTTTATGTAAGAATGAATTTTGTATTTATAAATAAAAGAATAAATTTTTAGTTAAAACAAATGGTTAAAGAAAAAATGCCAAATAAAATACAAACTTTGTTTGTTTCTTTTCTTCAACTCTGGCGGATTATATATAATCAATAGTCAATAGCTCAAGTAGATATACAAGTAGAATCATGGATGGGTAGGAGGATATGGAGGGCAGTTTGATTCATGGATTTAATAAGTTTACTGCTTAGAGGTATGTACAAGCACGATCTTTTTATGTTACATAGACATGGAAGAATAACTTTTAGTAAAAAAAAATGTTTCAAAGGGAATAGAACCATTCTTTTTAAATTTTTAGAAATAAAACCGATATGACTTTAATCAAACAGATCAATATAATATGGATGGGAAAGTTGGAAGGCGGAATGATTTACAATTTACTGATTTACTGCTTTAAGGTTTGTAAAAATGCAATTTTTTATGGTTATCAAAAAAGAAATAAATTTTTGTAAAAACACCATATACTAACAAATAAAACAAATAATAAATTTTATTAGTAAAATTCAAAAGAAAATAAAGAATTTTTAATATAAACTATGTTTCCAGTTTGTTCAAAATTATAAAGTTTTGATGTTATGTATTTCAAACTTACCATTTCCGATTCTGATTTAAAATATTTGTAGATCAATAGATCACGAATGGTCAGGGTATGGAGGCGCTTGATTTATGATTACTCTTTAGGTTGTAAAAGCCAAATTTTTAGTTTAAACATAAAAAGAATAATTTTTGTAAAACGGGGTTTAAAGAAAACAAAACAAATAATAAAGTTTGAGGATTAATATTATTAAAATATGATTTGAATCAATAGATCACTAGATCTATTAGTCATAGTCAGGAGAGGTGGGGAGGGTAGAGTAAGTGATTTGATTTACTGATTACGATTTACTGTTTTAGCTATTACTATTTACTAATTTATTATTTTAGGGTATGTAAAAAATACAAAATTTTTTTTAGTTACTAAATAAAATTAAGAAATTTAGTTAAAACAAATGTTTTAAACAAATAAATGCAAAAATATAAAATTAAAAATTATAATGTAAAAAAAAAAGAGTTTTATAAAATTTAGCGCAATCATCAATTTCCAAAAAAAATAATTGTTGAAAAATAAATTTCAAATAAGTAAATTAAAAAAAATTTAAAAATAACCTTAAACAAACTGATAAGTCCAAAATAAAATAGTTATAAAAATAAATTTTCAATAACTTAAAAAAAAAAAATTAATAAAATTATAAAAAAATAAAAAGTGATAAAATGTAATAAACAAAAAAAAAAAAAAGCCACTATCAGTGAATTCATTTAGGAAAATTTATTAATGGTTAAATTCCTAAAAAAAAAATAGATTTGAAAAAATGTCAGTCTCTTCACATTTAGAACGAGGTTATCTTTTGTAAGATGCCTAATACATGGCGGATATGTACATGACTTAGTGAACCAGAATCGTTATAGTGAACAGTATTGCTATGTATTATTAAACGAATGATTACTTCTGGGCCGCACCGGCTCCAGCACCGGTGCAGTAGCCTACTCCTCAGATTCCTATACTAACTTCTTGTATGCTCGCTGTTGAAGATTCCCTTCTTCCTCATCTTCTTCCTCCTCTTTTCTTCCTTTCTTCTTTTCTTTCTTCTTCTTTCTCCTGATTTGCTTAATGATTTTTCTTCTTTTTTTTAAATGGGGACCCTTCGGGGGGTCTCTAGGACTCCGTACCGAATCGACCCATCCGTCCCGACTCTGTCTCACCAGATCATTTCAGTCTTTCTGCGATTTCAAAATTAAACCTTTTAAGATTAAAGCCTTTGAGGGGCTCAGCCCCCTTTGGGGGCTTAAATCCTTTGAGTCGGTCGGAACTCGGGTTGGGTCTGCCAGACCTTATGCGGTCTCACGACTTATAACCCTTAAGTTTACGTATAACGTAAATCTAATGGAAATGACGAAATTCAAGTCTGTAGTGTCGATATGATGCAATTTCCAAAACCTTCCCAAAATGGGTTTTTCAAGTCTTTGCTTCGAGTGGCCAGGTGCCCAATGGGGAAAATCCCCGCAATCCTCGGATTGGGGTTCGTTGTGAGTTAATGGACAAACCTGTTAAAAAAGTAGTAAAAATCAAGGCCAAAAAACGTCAGGTCAAATCTTGGAATCATGGTAACAAAGTCAAGCTAAAGGATTAGACCTTCCGTTTAGCGACATCCATCATTATTGGAACTAAAAATATGTGTTAAAGTAGCCAAATTGGTAAAAAAATGTAAATTAGTAAAAAAGTACCAAATAATGCGTCAATTAGCGGATTAGGCTAGCACTGAACGAGCAATCTGGCCTTCCCTACTTTTTTCCGTTTGTAAACGTTAAAAAGTAGCAAATTTTCATACAAAGTGGCTAAATTAGTAAAGGTTTACCAAAAAGTGGGCAAAAATTAACGGTTAGATTGCAGATTGCGACAATCTGGCTCCCCCGTTCTACTTTTCCGTCAGGTTTACTATGTTATATACTGTTAATATATATATATATATTATATATATAATAGTATTCTATATATTATATAATTATTATATATAATATATATATATATTATGTATTAATTTATATAATTATATCTTAATTATATATTATATATATCTATATATATTAATATATATATATATATTAATTATATATATATATATAGTATCTTAGTATATAATATATAGATATATATTATTATATAGTATTAACATAATAGTTAATAATATATATTACTTTAGTATATATATATTTCATATATTATTTAGTATATATATATATTATATATATATAATAAAATATTATATAGATAATTATATAAGTTATAATATATATATATTATTCTATATATTCTAATATAATATAATACTATATTTATATATATTAATTATATATATATTATTATTATGATATATATATATATAGATATTATACGTATATATATTTATATATGATATATATAATATAATATTATTATACATATATCTACTATATATATATATAATATTTATATACGTATACTCTCACAGATTTGTTTACGGGGACCAGACTGATGTACCATTTGGCATTACGAATTGATGGTTTGGAGTTTTGTTTCGGTTTAATCATTTATAATATTTCCGGTGCCAATGGTTTTTTTTCACCCATTGGAAAATCTTCTCAGTTGTCTCTTCCATCCCCCTCCCCCTCTCCCCACATATTGTTCGTACCCTTAATTTTCTTCCGAAGGAAGATACTGCGCTTATGTATGTATGTATATCAATAATAATAATAATAATAATAATAATAATATAAATAATAATAATAATAATAATAAAAATAATAAATAATAATAATAATAATAATAATAATAATAATAATAATAATAATAATAATAATAATAATAATAATAATAATAATAATAATAATAATAATAATATAATTTAAGATTTCCTTTTGATTATTGTACAATTGCTGCTTAAGACAGCAATCTTTTATCCCTTTAAACAGTAAAAGTTTTTTCTTATTGATCCCCTCTAATATCCACTTTCCTTCTTTTTTTCATTAATAATGTATCTTTCACCTTGACCCACATTCATTCTTAGCTCTATTTGATAACACATTTCAATACTTCTTTCTATTTGAAAGACGAACCATTCAACAGTAAATAGTAATGATATTACGCTCGCCTTGGAGCGTTGAGCACTGATATTTCTCGCTTCTCTAGTTACTGCAATTGAAAAATTGGTTGTTTAATTTCACAATTTTTTTTAGGTCCTTTATCTATCTGCTGGACTTGATCTTCCACACAACTACAGAATCTCTTAAAAAGACAACAAATCAGACATGTCTCTATCTTTAGTATCCTTGGTATTTGCTCATGAACTCTTATGGCAGGATCTCACAAATCTCCCATGTCTAAGCAAGTCTCTAAGAGGTTGGGTATTATGAAGGGCCTTCAGAAATTCCTCACACTACCCCAATTGCCTACTCTGTATCGAGGAGTTCTTTTGCCCTTGTTTTGGGTATGCATTGCGTATCTAGAGTAGTAGGGTAGTAGTTCCAATTATACAGCTCTCCTTGGAAAGTTGGATTCTAATACTTACGACATATCAATTCTCCTGCTGTCGCTGACTCTGTCCAATCTACCTTTGCCCATCCTAATGTTCATCATCTTATTGTAGATTATTCACTCTAATTAATGAATATTTATCATTCAGAACTCTTTTTTTTTGAAGAGAGGAGAAGAGAGAGAGAGAAGGGAGTAGAGAGAGAGAGAGAGAGCCGAGACTTGCAGAAGAATGGGAGCCAGAGAGAGAAGAGAGACGAGAGAGGAGAGAGAGAGAGAGAGAGAGAGGAAGAGAGAGGAGAAGAGAGAGAGAGAGAGAGAGAGAGAGAGAGACTCGTCTTTCCACAATGTTTCACTCTTTTTCTGTCTATGCTCCTCACCACATAATTAACAGCTATGTTTATTTTATATTTGCTACAAAGAAAAGGTAGGATTTTTGGTTTGGGGGGTTTTTTTTTAGATTTTCTCCATTTATCTTGTCATGTAATTGGTGTTATTCAAAAGTTATTAATCTGGATTTTAAAACTGTTTTCTTCAACTCTGGTGAAAATATTTAGGGTCCTATTTTCTACACGAGGGATTATTACAAAATATTACACAGCATATTATTATATATATACATATATTCTATATATATAATTATATTTATATATATATATATATATTATATAATTTTATTATCATATATTATATATATACTTATTATTACATTCATATAATTATATGTATACTACAGCACCAGCTAATATAATATTATATTATCATTATTATATTGACCTTAGTATATAGTATATATATTACTCTAGAATATATATATATATTATATATATATTATACTATATATATATTTATACTTATTGTTATCATACTATATAATATATATAATTTATAATAATTATATATACATAGATTTATAATATATCTAACTATTAACAGTATAATATTAAATATACACATAATATATATACTATATATAGTTATATATAATTATTATATATATATATATATAATTATATAGTATTAATATACTATATAATATATATTTATAATTATTAATTATATATGTATATACTTATATTTATACTACTAACTATATATATATATATATTTATATTCTATTAGTATTATAGATATATATAATCTTACAGGTATATATATATATTTATATATTATATATATTAATATATATTATATTATATATGATTTATTATATAATATATACTTTATATATATATATAATATATATATATATATCTCTCTCCTGATAGACTTAACAACCAAAAGACTGATCTTGTTGCTCTGCCGTTCGAGCCCATTTTGGTCATCGTAGCTCTGGTGCAAAGCACTTGCAAAACGCGCTAGGGCTCGGATTCTCCACAAGGGGGGCGAAGATTAATAATTATATATTAATATCTTAAATATATATAAATATATATATATTATATATTATATTATCTATTACTCTATATATTACTTATATAACTACTATATATTATTATAATAGGCCTATATATTTTTTATATCGAGATAACCTTTTTATTATTGTGCTTCCTCTCTCTTCTCTCTACTCTCTCTCTCATCTCTCTCTCTCTCTCTTATTATTATATATATATAGTAACTGATATTTATATAATATATACTATATATTATATATTATTAATATAGTATATATTAATAATATAAATATATATTATACCCAGTATGGCAAATTTATTATGGATTTTTTATAAATTTGCATTTTTTGAATAAAAGTTAATGAATTAATTTTACTTTCAATTTTTTTTGATTTATATTAATTACATCGGACAAATAATATTTTAGTACTTGGTTTGGGCACCTTTGGCATCTGCGAGTGCTTACGCGACTGGCTGCCAGTAGATTAAAGTTCTTCACATTTCGGATTTTTTCGGATATGAACCAACCTGAATACAAGTTCTAGGTTTTACTTTTGGGTCACGTATTGGAAATCGTGTAGTTTTCTTTTCAATCACGACCACATTCACTAGGGTCTGTCAGGTGATTTCCGCCATGAAGTATCTCTACGCATTCTGTAGGAAACATCATCTTTATGGACTTCGACTGAATGCAGGGGCGGAGTCCTGCTTGAAAATCAAGGTCTATCGCCAAACATCCTTGTTGGAAGTAGTAACGAGTTGTAGTACAATATATACCTATTGCTGTCATAGCCGCTTCCCAATTCATCACGACTTGGGCCGATGAAACAAAGACACAACATGCATTTTCTGGGGAATTTACGTTTTTTTTCAGATTAGGTCTTATTCCTCAAGACTTATCGCTTCTCCGCTCTGCCACGATCATCAAGCACGCACATGGTGATTCTCAGAGAATCATCTGAAGCATATTAGACACATTACGTAGGAAAAAAGATTAGAAGATGATGAAGTAGTAACAAGTACAGTTTGATTTAACCATGATTGTTGAAAATTCGTAACTCATATATTTTAGTGTCATGCAATTTTACTCTAAACAAAAATGTCTTTATGGTGATAAAGAAATAATAGCATCTGATTAACTCTTACCTGCTGCCATTGCTCAGTCCATTGAATATGAGTCTGAGCCCGGCATACGTGCTCCGTTCATTCTAAATTAGTCCTAGGCTTCTTTCTTGAGATGGCTTTTAATCCAGTCGAATTAGCTCCTTCTTGGCTCAGTTCTTCTAGAAATAATAATCCCTCTGCTGATAGAACATTGGGAAGCTTCTACAATGATGTCTTCTATATTGTCAGACGCATTTAACTATTTTTCTGTTCCTCCCGCACGGTGTTTTTCTTTCTTTCACTTGCAAACCCATGTGATCTAAACTGTGACGTATTTTCAGTATTCTTCTTAAGTCTTAGCATAACTGTTTGAGTGAAACCCAAGTTTTGCTGCTATTTCTTTCTTTTTAAGTTGCTTCACTGGCATATCACAGTCTCTGTCCGACTTTCGTGGACTAAATCACTCTTTACCCATATTGATCACTTTTATAAAACTATCAAATATTGAAAATAATGGTATTATTATTAAAAATAATACATAAAACACTAGTATATACTAATTATAAACATAATAAAAGGTTGATTAAAAATCACTAACACACAACTCCCCTGAAAGACTGAACGAATGAACGTGAGATACTATAACACTGCATAATTCAACAAATCTGTCTTTTGCAAGATACTGCCATACAAGGATTTGAGTTTAGTAAATAAAATGTAAAATATTATATTATATCGGTGTATTAAAATAAGTTCAAAAAGTTTGAAAAAATTATTAACATACCTTTTTATCAAAATAGAAATTTTTAAAATCCATACTCTTTAAATCAATTTCCTATATAATATTTATATTATTATATTCATACTTATCTATATATATATATATATTATAATTACGTATATAATTTTAGTATATATTATTATATATATTATATATACTATTTTCGTATATACCTATAATCCTTAGTATATAGAACACTTGATAATTCTATATCTAACTTTCTCTAGGTCCTAGTCCCATGCATTACTATAATATTTTCGAATTATATTCTTTTTTTCATCTTTATTAGTATTTTAGTATTCTTTTTATTTTATTGTATTTATAAATATTCTTGTTATAAAATTATTACTTTATGATGTATAGTATTCAAAATTTTATTTGACCAATATATTTATAACATTTCTAACTCTAAATGCACAAACCACTCCGCTTTCGATTTGAGCACGAACTAGCGCCATTTTTAATAGGCTAAAAGAGTTATAATAGCGGTTATTCTTACTTTTCGTTTCCAATTTGCATGATTTTCATATATTTATTAAGATATTCATTTTGAACCAACTTTCACAAAAGAAAAGGAATTTATCGTAGCCTTTTGAATGTTTGTAAAAGATCGATCGTTTTTCTATAATGTTATTCGTGCTGAGCAACGCGAGCCGAGAAGTATATCAGTTAGATTGTGATTTCATATGTCTAGTATAATTATATATATATATATATACATATATAGGTCTTATATATACAATATATTATAGTATTATTATATTCTATACTATATATATTCATATAGATTTATAGTTTTACATATATCATATATATATATCTATATTATATTCTATATTATAGTATATCTGGATATAGTAATACTTATACTTATATGATGAGGAGGGAACACATACTACCTCCATAGTATAATTAAAAAAAAAAAGCAAAATGCTATTTGAAATAGCGGCAGTAGTTGGCGGTGCTGTTGTATGAGAATAAACCCTCCGCTAAGAGGATGTTCAGTTGTTTCAGATTTGGAAAATATGAAAATTGTAAATATTTAGTCAAACTCTCGACTTTTGTACACAACTTGAGCGAGAAAAAAGTCTTGTAATCAAATACTAATTTAGTTTATTAAGTAAATATATACTTATATATAGATTAATATATATATTTATTATATCTATATATATATTATATTATATTATATATATATATATATATATATAATATCTATATATAGATATTTTAGTGGTTGATCCAGCGAGCGTAAAGTCAATATTAAGTATCGTTATTTTATATTAGTGCAATGCATTACTGGTGTACGACCTCCTGGTGAGGTACTTGCGTAAAATTGAGGTACTAAACCTAACCTAACTTAACTAAACCTCAACAAATTACAATAAAGACACGACCACTCATTAAACCACGGATAAATTCCATATATTTATATTTAAGCGATTGTTCTTTTTGTAGGTATATAACATATATATATTAATATATTATAATATATTTATGTATTATATATTTATATATTATTATTTTATATATATATTAATTTATATATAATATTATAGTATATCAATATATATTACTATTATTACTATATATAATATATTATATATATATATAATAATATATATATAATATTATTATATTATACTTATATAATACTTTTATACGCATGATATAATATTAAATATCTATAGTAATTAAATATTACAATTTCTTTTAATAAATCCAATATATATATATATACTATTGATAATATATACATATTTATATATATATATAAATATAATATATAATATATATAAGTAATATATATATATATATATATATTATTATTATATTTTATTTTATATAATACTATATTTATATATATATATATATATATATATAATATATATATATATATTAATTTATATATATACTATATAGTTATATCTATATATATGGAAGAGTATGGGCGGTCCGAACAATGAAACATGCCTCTTTTGCACTGCACCCTCTCCTTCTTCACACCTAACCCGGCAGACTTACCAACACACATCTCCATATTCTTTTATAGGCGAGACATAAGTTACCCCTGAAAGACTTGAGGGCTCTGCTGTAATCGGAGACGTTGTCTTTCAGTTTTATCCGCGTATATCGATTACCGGCTGGTCGTGCAATTGACAGCCTTGACGGGTGGCGCGATGGCTATACTAACCGTTGTGTATCTCTCTCTCTCTTTCCTCTCTCATCTTCTCTCTCTTCTCTCTCTCGCGTCTCTCTCTCTCTTCTCTCTTCTCTCTCTCTCTTCTTCTCTCTCTCTCTTCTCTCTCTCGTGTTCTGTCTCTCTCGTCTTCATAACTGACGTAGGAG
The DNA here is from genome assembly GCA_015478945.1 of Trachelipus rathkii. Classification (NCBI taxonomy): domain Eukaryota; kingdom Metazoa; phylum Arthropoda; class Malacostraca; order Isopoda; family Trachelipodidae; genus Trachelipus; species Trachelipus rathkii. Next base: position 2,853 of record JABUQX010042369.1, on the reverse strand, counting down.
TGTCTTTTTGCGAGGGCAAAGTAAAATTCGTTTTTTTGGAATGAGGGGTTACAAAATGCTCGCCTTTATGTTGTAATATCCATATTTAACGGGTTTCGTCGCTTATTACATAAACATCTCATATTTACTTCGGCTTAAATTTGCCGTGATTATAATGTATATTGAATATTCCAAAAAAACGGGAAACGCTATAATATTAATCCGAGCTATTTTTGAGAAGGTGGATTGATATGAACTCCACAATTATATTTTTTATTGTCATCTATATCACGCACTGAATCTTTGTCAAAATGTATAAGCTTCACCCAATATTCATCGATCTTGTTTTCAATCTTCCTAGTATCATGTCTTCTGACTGCTTCCTGGCTTAATGAATCTTCTCTTTTCAAATTTAATCCCATAGCCTTTGACAATTTTCTCCATTTATCTGTTTGACACCTGGAAATGGAACGTGCATAACATGGTCACTTTGGAACTTTGCCTACAATAGTCAAAGAGGATATTTTTCGATATTTTGAGTTTCAATGTAAACTTATTCCTCTGACCAGCCTCAATCCAGTTCAAAGGGAAGTTGCATTGGATTTACTGCAGGTGTTTTCTGCCGAACATATAGGTCTTCTGGTGTATCATCATTTTCAATCCTTAATTCAATTATCTTTTGAACCCTTTTTTTTCCTTTTACTATGTCTTCGACTTCCTCATTCTGAAGCACCATTTCACTAAATGCGAGCCACGATGACGTTGATTGTTGACAAAACATATCATGCTACTGTTTCTTCTGAGATTTTAGTAATTCATTGATACAAGAATGTGCGAAGGTCCCTTCCACCAACGGAATTTCATTTGATTGTAACCACGGGATGGAAAGCGCCAACAATTATATTCAAAGCAGTTTAACGTCTTCAAGTTGTTGATTTTGAAGGCCAACCATGTTTTGACAACCATATTGCCGACCATCTATTTTGCGCTGTTGACCACCTGAGAGTGGCTTAAGACAATTTTAATAATGTCAGAGTTCAGTTGGAAGTAGCACCTGCCTCTATGGCCTGAGTTTTCTGTAACTTAGATTGATCTGTAGCGAGATCTTCACCCAAACGGTCACTCAATGACTAAAGGCTCGGAAGATATTTTGATAGAGGAGATTGATTATCTAGTTCTGTTGCCGTATCAGATGTTGTCAATTTACCATATAGTTGTGTTAGCACAAAGTTTTCATCAACTCTGGTGATCAAGTGCCGCAAAGTAGCCTCGATTAGCTTGAGGCACAAACAACAATATGTTCGATTCAGTTGCTCTACCCATGCATGACTCTCCTTCCACATGTATAACATTTGTTGTCCACCAAAGCTGCACACGTTTCATCAATGTTGTCTTTCTTAAGAAATCCACAGACTGGTTGCAATAACTTTCGGAGGCTTCCTTTTCGTTAAGTCTTTCTCTGGAGTAAAATGGCAAGATATTCATCTGGCTCACTGCAACAAACGTGTAATGCTCTTACTTTCTAATACTGGAAATGATGACTTGAGGTATTGTTGTAACCAAACTTTAGTGAATCTTGCGCCCCATCAAAGAACTACATTCTATATTGCCCTCAGGGTATCGAACATGAAATTCGTCATCAAAGTAATTTCATGACTTTTTTTGTGCTCTTTTTTTTTACTCTATAACCCAGTATCCTGTTCCTTCCGAGAATTAACTAGATCCAAAAATGTGCAGAGTGTAGCCGTAGCCCCGACACCATATATAATCTGCATTGCAACATTGACGGCAATTTAATGTTCTTTAGACTTGTACTTGACAAGTGAAGTACATCCAAATCATCACATGTAATTCTGCAAAAGATAGTCTTCAATTCTCATCTGTAACATCGCTTGCTTTCATATTCACCCGATCGGAGAAAAAACTTTCTTTTGTATGTAATTGCTACGTCTTCTCGTATTCTGCTTACTATCGTTTTTCTATCATATCTCTGCTCTTCCCATTTTTAGATTTGTGTATTTGTGCTCTTAAGGTTTCTGTTAAGATCCACATTTGAATGCAGTCGAACGATCACCTTCTTCTTTTGAACTAATTAATAACCTAGTTTTTTGACAGAAATCTTCATCTTATAAAGACAGGGATGTCACTTTATGTTTTAAGTCCCAGCAACTGGACATGGACCCCCTCAATCTCTGACATGCTTAATTCACACTGCCAATTGAGGGATGGTCAGAGTGGCTTGATTCCTAACCGTTGTATGAAAGCTCCTTTCCTCACCTAGTTTTCATCTGTCATAGTATAGTTTTGCATATTTACCGTTCTCCTCTAGGACTGTAACTCTCCGACAATTTAACCAACTTGCGGGCACCACAATACAACTGTCCTTGCTAAGCTCCACCTCATTCACAGACATTCTATGACTACCATCCTTTGCACGCAATGGCTGCTGGTTTAATTTCTGACATTCTCCCACTCATGCTTCTCTTAGCACCCAGCCATTTCCTAAATAGACCGAATCACAAGAGTTGGGGATTCAGACAGATCATGTATTTCTCGCCTGTTTCTGCAAGTTACCATTATGTCCAGTCGAAGTTGCCCAATTGCACAGCATCCCTTTTACCTTAGACATGGTTCCGAATTTCATAGCAGACTTGGAAAACTCATTCGTTCCTCGGCGCAGAACGACAACCAGAAAATGTCACTCATTCTGTTATGTAATCATAGCATTAATAAAATACTCAGCTGAATGGTAATTGCTAGTTTGAAAGAACTTTTTTACGAATTGCATTAAATTTTTGTCTTACAGGTGTGCTATAGTAACATAAGTATTTTTTCACCTCTCTCCTACGATCTCTCCTGCACGAGCGCTGCGAA
>JABUQX010042368.1:15000-16896 GCA_015478945.1 Trachelipus rathkii | reverse complement strand
AAAATAACTCAAAGTGTGTCTTCTACTAATTATTACAAATTAATTAAGATATGTTTATGAATTTTACCTAGACTATGGAAAAACCTAAATTTCTTCAATAGATTACCATGAGACATAATATCATAAAAATTAATCATTCCCCCCCCCAAAATTCGAACACTTTCATAAAAATTTAGGCTACCGAGCAATTACACAGAATTTCTACTATACAGAAAGTCATACTAATTCCCCACTGCCCAAAGATTCGACGCCCTATATTGGCCCGGGAAGTCGTCTCCCGGAACCAACCCTTAGCGTTTCCCTGTCTCTGGACGTTGGAATTCTGCTGTGGAAGCGGGGGGGTTGCCCGGGGGTTGCGATATTAAGGTGTACATTGGACAATATCGACCTTCACATCTAAATGAACGATGCAAGAAATTTATTTATTGGAACCTAAATCAAAGCCCATATCGATACATTTGGAGCCAGCTGCAACGTTGTATATGTTGATCGGTAGAAATTCTTCTCTTGGATTCATTTGATCATTGATTGGGTGGTGAGGGGAATTCTTCGCATTCTGACACATCGTCTTAGCGAGTTCTATTACGCTCTTGGCGAGTGACCTCATTTCTTCCGCTGACTTTTCATGAGAGATTATCAGCCGACTTATCTCTCTCTCTTGTATTGAAGTCTCTCTATTAGGTGGCTTGGTGACTTTCTCTTCTGCTGATTGTACGGCGTTTACAGGCTGGGGGCTTGCCCATCTCGGTTCTCTCCCCGCCTCTAGGGGGGGTAAGGGTGGTAAGCACCGTTTTTGGAGGAAAATTTGTTAAAATGTCGGTCGGCAATTTACAATTAATCTCCTCAAAATTGTGGTTCTTCTCTGTTGTCATGAGGGAGATCTGTAATTGCTGAGGCAATCGTAAGAGGAAGAGTTCTCTAATAAACTTTGCATCGTTGTCCGTTATTGAATCGAAGCCTGGACATAGCTCGAGCATTTTACTTTTGTATTCTAACTAACGTAGTTCGGATGAAGCTTCTCCCTCCCGTCATTCCTGTCGAAAGAATTAACTTCTATCAATGACGTTCTCTTAGCGATGGTGACAAAATAGAGTTTTTTCTCTATTCTACTTTACTAATTAAGTAATAAAGGTAATCTTCTATATTAAGGGGAAGTTTCAAACGAATCCTTTGTAAATCATTGCTTGGATATTTACGACGCCAAATAGCCTTTACCCTCTCCACTCGAGGATCGGTGATTTTCATTAAGAGTTAAAAGATCATGGTCGTACTGCCGATAATCCATTCGAGGGCATCAAAAATTCGATTGAGAAGGAGGGATGCATACTGAGGGGGAGACACTATCTTCCTTCACTTTTTTTTTTTATCAAGAGAAGTGGGGGAAAGGTGACTATTTATACAGGTTGCTGCTTCATGCTCTTCTGGGATTTCGCTCTCAGACTCTGTTTCGTATTGTGATGAATCACCTTCTTCATTTACTCCTTCGGTCGGGGGGACTTCTTCTGGGGGAGTGTGATGGGGTCTTGATGATTGAGACCGAGTCACAATAGCCACGTTGTTCCTCTTCGTTTGAACTCTGGGTGACTTTCTTTTTAGACTTGGCATTCTTAACGGTTTTTTTACCCTTTTTTTTTTTTTTTTGTTTAGGGGAAGGTTTTAGGCCTATTGCGATAGGGTTTCTTATTTCACTGCTTTTTTTTTTGTGTGTGTTTGAACTGTTTTATTATTTTTTTTTTTTTTTTTTTTTGTGTGTGTTTGTTTTGTTTTGATCGGCACTTTTTTTTTCTTCTTATTTCACTGTCTTAATTAGGCACTGTTTTGAAATTAATTCACTGTTTGACACTCTTCACATCAGTTAGGTATGGGTGTTCAAGGTCGCTCTGAAAGGGTTACCAT
>JABUQX010042368.1:10000-12500 GCA_015478945.1 Trachelipus rathkii | reverse complement strand
TATATATATATAATAATATATATATATATTAGTATATATATATATATATATATTATACTATATATATAAAAGTTACATCAAATAGATGTCGTAAAACAACGTCGATGCAACGTTACCGTGTAACGTTGCAGGGATGTTGAAGAGTACGTCAATATTACGTTACCATAGGACGTCGCAGTGATGTCGCACTGCTACGTCGCTGAGAGCTGACATTTCCACATCCCATGGGACGTAATTATTATGTTACTAATACGATGTCACACATCGCAAAGGGACGTAATAGCGACGTCGCTTTTACGTTAAGTGTGCTGGTATATATTATATATATATATATATAATATATATACTATATATATATATTATGTTATAGTATATTATATATTATATATATATATTATATATATATATTATATATTAATATATATATATATACAGCGGCGGCTCGCAGCAACTTTTTACTAACCTCTCGTCTCTCCTCTCTCTCTCTCTCTCTCTCTCTCTCTTTTCTCTCTCTCTCTCCAAACCAACCCTCAATCTTTCTCCCTCTCTCCCCCTCTCTCTCTCTTATAATAATAATAAATAACCTGGTTTTTGTTTAATAATAATCATAATTAATAATAATGAATAAATAATAATAATAATACTAAGTTTTATAATAATTATCTTTCTCTATTCAGTTTATTTTATTAGTTTATTTATTAAAAAGAATAATTTTTTATTTATAATTTACTTTAACGATAATAAACTAATTATATAATAATATTAATATAATTAATAATAATAATCATAATAATAATAAGTATAATGAGGTTATAATGACATAAAATATGATTAATTAATATCAATAATAAATAATAATATAATAATAATAAGAATAATATAATAATAATATATAAGTGAATTAAATAATGAGTAATAATGAGATGAATCACATCACATAAGTTTATATTGATGAATACATAATAATAATAATAATAATAATAATAATTATATAGATAATAATAATAAATAATGAATAGATAATTAATAATAATAATTTAATATAATAATATAATAAATAATGAGATAATAAAAATATGAAAATTTCCTAAATTCGTGAAGAAGAAGAGAAAAATCGCTCAGTTAGTGATCAGTTAATAGTTCTTATTAGATATTAAATTTTTATGTATTATCAAACCTTTAGTATTTGAGGTTTTATCGGTTTTATGTCTTGTGGCAATGAGTTGTTATAAGTTTTAGGGCTGGCTTTTGCAGCTGAAAGCATTGATGTGGCTTTTGTTAGTCTATAGAAGGGAAGCATTTAATGTAAGTATTGATTTCAATGAAATTATTGTTGATTTTGCCCTAGCGTCTTGCTTTTGGTTTTTAAGGTGAAAATTTTCTAGTAAAAGTCGCAGGCCATTGTTTTTATGTGATACGATTTTATGTATCTCTTTTAGGAGCGATGTATTGAATTAAGTCTTTGAATTGCAAAACCTTTAGTTGTTTTGAACAATGGTTGTGTATGACTGTAAAAGTCTATTGAATTGCTTATGAGGCGAATAAACTCGCTTTTGAAATACTACTAATTAAGGATGGATAAAGACTTGGAGTTATTTGTGGTTCCATGCCATAGTATATTTTCTTAAGAATGGAAAGAGAGGTACAATATTTTTTAATTTTTATTAGCAACATAACATGTATCTCGAGAGTCTGCTAACTAGGTTGTTGACATGTTCTTTTAATGTCAGTTTTTTCATCGATTATTTATTCCAGTATTTTTAGCATTTGTAGCCCATAATAGATAATATAATAAATAATAATAACAATAATTGATTAATTAATAGATTTAATACAGATATACTAAGTCTATACTAATGACACTAAGTAATAATAATAATAATTGAATATAATGAATAATGAATAGATAGTAATAATTAAAAAAACATTAGTAAAGCGGTTTTGGGCACGAAAAAATGAAATGAAGGAAAATGTTTATAAGAAAAAAGAAAAAAATAAGTAAATATACATATTATCAGCAAGAATAATAATAGATAATAATAATAATGAATAATAATAATAATAATAATAATAATGAATAATATATAATAATAATAATAATAATAATAATTAATAATAATAATAATAATATATATAATATAATAATTAATAATAATAATAATAATTAACATTTTCAAAAACGCTTTAAGGGCAAATGCGGGACTTTAGCTAATTTATTTGATAAAATACAAAACTCGTCTCATATCTTATATGTAGCAGTGGTTTTCAAACAGGGGTGGGCGCATCATTTGGGGTGTGTCTGGAAATACCAGGGGGGGGCGCGACAAGGCCTAGAAAGAAATTAAAATCTTAAAATTTATTTTTTTAAGTATTTATATAATATATAGTATATATATATAATATTTTATATATATATATATGTTATATATATATTATGATATTGTCAGCATGCTACATTGTTCTATTAGTATAGTATGATTATATGAATATATTATATATA
>JABUQX010042367.1:45000-47988 GCA_015478945.1 Trachelipus rathkii | reverse complement strand
TACTTCCCTCGTAATGTTCGGCTTTATTGAATAACGGTTGTTAATGACAGCTTTTTATTCGTCTGGTTGTTGTTTGTTAAGTATGTTATGTTCATAGTTTAGCTTTTCTGGAGGGTAAAACTTTACTTTGTTTGTCTTTACACGCTAGGTATTATGATGGCTCTAAGTCAGGTTATGATAAATTTTTGGTAAATATTACTATGTTTAATGTAAATTTAATTTGTCATGTGAGTGATATGTTTGATAAAAAGTGTGAATAGATTATGTTTTTGTGCCTTGTTAGTTACTTTTTACTGTTGAAAGTTTGGACCTTTGTTAATTTTTGTTAGCAGTTTATTATTGCTTAAGGTGTGTTAGGTTTTGTCCTTGTATATTATATTCTTAGTTCTGTAATGCTATGTTGGCTTTTATTAATGTAAAAAACTTTGTGACGAATGCATACTTTTGCTGCTCGTATGATAATTACACAAGGTAGTGATAAATTTTAGTTAATATTACGATGTTTAATGTAAAATTAACATTGTTATGTTAGAGACATGCTTGACAAGGTGTGAATAGGTTACGTTTTTGTATGAATTGTTAATTACTTTTACTGGTGTTAAGTATGGAACTTTGTTAACGTTAACCATTTATTCCTGTTTAAGATGTGTTAGGTTTGTAGTTGATGGTTATAGTATAGTTCAGATGATTGCTAAGGCAAGCTTTATTAAATGGGGAAACTTTGTTACGTCAACATATTTATTGATCTTTGTATAAAGAACTTGATTTTATGTTATGTTTATCCAAAATGATACTCGAAATGTGACTTAAATCAATAGATCAATAGATCAATAGATCACAACTGGACAGGAGGGTGGCTGGATGGTGGTTTGATTTACTGTTTACTGATTTAGGGTTAAAACGTGACAATTTTAGTAAAAAATTTGACCTTAATCAATAGATCAATAGATCAATAGATCAATAGATCAATAGATCACGACTGGACAGGAGGGTGCTTGGACTGTGGGTTGATTTACTGATTTACTGCTTTAGGGTATGTAAAAACGTAAATTTGTAAGTTATAAACATAAAAAGAGTAAGAAATTTTATTTATTTATATATTTACTTATTATTTTTTTTTTCTTGATGGTTCAGAAACCATTATTTTCGAAATCTACAGACCCAATAACATATATAAGCACACCAATATTTTTGTTATACGACTGTTTATTAACTCGGCACCGCAGTGGCTCCAGCACCGGTGCCGGAGCCAACTCATCAGATTCCTATACCAATTCTTTCTAGAAATTACACTCTGAATCCTCTCATCAAATTTCAGCCTTCTATGAACACTTCGAATTTTAATGGGGGGTGGGGTCCCCCTTTGGGGGAGGACCCTTGGGACGTAACTTCGTCTACGACGAGGTTACGTTATCCCCAAACGGGGTACCAAGTTTGACAGAGATACCATGTCTCAAACTCTAGCCAGAGCGTGGTGCGAAACGGAGCAATGCGGTGCGGTGCGGTGCGGTGCGGTGCGATCCAGTGCAGTGCAGTGCGATGCGGACTCGGAGTCGCTGAAGCAGACGCAGAAGGGTTTAAAAAACAACTCAGAAGTGATCCCCTTCGGGGATCACTTCTTCGATGTAATAATAATAATAATAATGTGTTTGTGTATGTGTATGTGCGTGCGCGCACTCTCGCGCACTGACGTAATCTCATCTGCGACGAGATTACGTCATCACGCTCGAACCTAACGTTATTTAGGCCTAATATTGATCGCTCAGATCACGCAACAAAGGCGTAAGCGCAATATCGGCATCCACCCTCGGGGTGACCCCCCTCTATATACATCCCACCGACTTGAAATTTACACGGTTTCGTCCTTATCCCATACATAGATTATATTCCAAGTTTCAGACCTATAACTCTATTCCTTCATATCGAAAAGGCTGGTCTCGGCTCCGGACGTTCTGATACTACTATATATATTTTATATATATATATATATATATATATATAATATATATATATATATATATATATATATATATATATATATATATATATATATATATATATATATAATATATATATATATATATATATATATATATATATATATATATATGCAGAAGGTCCAGTTTCTGTTCAAGGACTTTAAATTTTTGGGAGGATTTGAATGACTTGAGTCGTCGAGTCTCTCTATGATAAGTTACGTAAGAAGATTGACTCATTCAGGAGCTTTATATATATATATAATTATATATATATATATATATATTATATATATATATATTATATATTATAATATATATATATATATATAATATATATATATATATATATATATATTATACAGGGTGAATTCAGAATTATGTACGAATTTTTTGGTTAATGAATAGAAAATTGCAAAAATAAAAAGTAAAGTCCTAAAAAGGTATGACGTAATGTTCTTAGTTTTCCGTCTGGCTGTCCGTTATGTGTTTTTTACAAAATATTTTGTATCTACGAAACTAAGTAGGTTACAAACCCTATATTTGGGATGAGCACTGTTGTGTGTATAGTGCTAATGGACGGACAAAAAGAAGTTATCAATTACTATAAATTTTAAAATGGCGGCCGTTAAAAGTATTTGAGGCGACATTCCATGAAAAGCGGATGACAATTAGTTTAAAATGGTATGGAACCAAAAAACACCTTTGTTGCACGCGAATCAAATGGTATAACAGTTTATAAAATTATGACTATTGAATAAGGGAGAAGGTAAATTTTGTAATTTGGAAAATCTCATTTAAAATAATAAACAACTCTTCACAACAGTACTCTTCCATTAAACATTTTCAGCACATGTTGTTCAAAACAACAAACTGCTGTACAATAAATGCACTGTCTTTTTGTGTTACGCCAATGTAACCCATTGACTGTGTGTGTCTCTTACGTGTTTCTTTCGTTTATTGAATATGGATCGTAATTACCACGTGTATTCATACTCTGAACTAGCTGACA
>JABUQX010042367.1:25000-37500 GCA_015478945.1 Trachelipus rathkii | reverse complement strand
CTTTTAGCTTCTTCTGCTTCTTGTATGCCAAGAATAGATTTAAAATACTTGAAACAACTTGAATCTGATGATGATTCAGAGCTTGCACTGGTAGCAAGGCGCGCTCTCAGTCGCCATTTATGGTATTTAAGTGAGGAGCTCGTATCACTTGCTTTTTTTGATAATATTATATCCATAAAGTTTGAAATGCAAAATGATTGAGGCATTGCAGAAGCCAGGTTTACATACATCAAGTAAACAATACGTATTAAATGATAACGAAAAAGTAAATGATAAAACACTGACAGAATTTGTTTCCAGCTCAAGTCTTTCGTTTTTCACAAACTTAGCTCTACCATGTACGTTTCTTAAGGAACATCCCTCAAAATGGAACGACTTAGAAGACTATAATCGAGTTAGAAAATTTGTCTATTCTATGCGAGTAGTGAATAATAATGCAGAAAGATCTGTTGCATTAATAAAAGACTATAACACACACCTTACCAAAAATGAAGAACAATTGCAATATTTACTTCAAGTCGTTGAATCTCACAGGGAAAAATTTCCTAAAGGAACAAAATCTGAATTAAAAAAGAAATTGAAAGTAATAAAAGAAACACAAAATAGAACATTAATCATTATTAAATAAATTGTAGAATAGGCCTACGCGGGAGACCACATTAAAATAAAACGCATCTTTATAGTTACCTCCTGGGTGATGTGGAAAAACTATAAAAATTACATTTCAAAAGCCTGGCGGCACCATTTAAACTTCTTGAATCATGCTGAATTTTTGTTAATAATGTTTCCTCATCAAGCCTCACATTTTGAGTCCATGAGACTTATAAAAAAATTAAAAAATTTTTTCCTCCCTATAAGCCTGGGCCAGTCATATATTTATAATATCATATATATATTATATATTATATATATATATATTATAAATTATTATATATAATATATATATATATATATATATATATAGTATATATATATATAAGTATATATATATATATATATATATATATATATATATATGGAAATTTTCTTCAATTGTAAATTCGACTCGGCACACAGGGCATAGGAAGAGTCTTCAACAACAAATCTTTATTTTGCCACACTGGTGGGCTTCTACCATTAAATAAACTCAGTACAAAATCCGCCTAAAAAGTATTATATAAAAATTAGAAACATGTAATGTAAATAATATAAAACTCATTAAACATACAATTATTTAAATGCTTTTATAATGTTAACAATATTCCATAGTTAGCAGTTCTGACGGATGATTACATAGTTGCTAATTGTTTTAACCTTTTATAATTAAAAATGTGTTATGATTACATAATTGCTCTTGATGATTAACATTTCATATTTATTATAAGAAGATAATTGTTTTAACCTTTTATAATTAAAAATGTGTTATGAATATTAGATTATTTTTATACTCTGTACAATAATTAATTTGGTTAAACATTTTTCTTACCTCTTACTTATCTAGAGATTCTTTCTCTACACAAAGTGAAATTCTCTCATTTCTAATGTCTTCGAGAAACTTTCGTCCAGCATTTAGGAAAACAAAATATATAAAATATACTGCAAATAGAGTTTAAAACTAGTACATACTTATATATAATTTGTGGCCACATAATTATATAAGGAGTATGTTGTATATATATATATATAATTGTATATATATAATATATATATATATATATATATATATATATATATATATATATATATATATTATATATATATATATATATATATATATATATATATAATATATATATTAATATAATATATATATATATTATATTATATATATATATATATATATATAAATGGTGAATTCGAGCTTAGCTACGAATTGCAGGTTACTAAGCACTTATCACTATGACGGTGCAAACTATCTCACACACACAGAAAAATAATAGGTATATATATATATATATATATATATATATTATATATATATATATATATATTATATATATCTGAAGCATAGGGGCTCGATAGATTTCCATTTATATCACAATCACCAAAACACCTTGATAGTTTGACTGGCCACAGAGAACTAATGCGGGCTCTTGTAACCGAGAGGAAACGACCAGCGTCCGACTCATTTACAAGGCCATTCTTGTATATTGCGTTGGTTTGCAAGCAACGAATTTCTAAGGTATGACGAATTCTAATTTTCACCAATGCATAGCTTTACCAAATATGGTATGCATTCGAAGTAAGAGTACTTGTGAAGCAAGTACGATAAAGGTCCCCCCTCAGGGATAATCTTTAACGTTAAGATTGATTTCAATTAGAATACGTCACTTGGTTTTCAGAAGAAGTAATAGCTCGAGGATTAGGAAGAGGCATAGGAGGTCTTGGAAGTAAAGACAAGCGTTGGACAGGAGCTGGGGAGCTGGGTCGAGATTCTTATTTGAACAGTTGTTTAAAGGTGATATCTTCCGGTGTTTAATTGTATTTCAACATTTGGGTGTTGAATGGCCTGAAGTGGAATGCTTTCAGTGGGTGTTGGTGTCTTCGGCATACACATGTTGCAAAGGAATACTCTTTTAGTCCAAACGAAATATGCAATGACAAGAACTATAATGAAAAAAATCGTGCCAGAAGTTCCTCCTCCAATATATGGGATGAATTTAATTTGTGGGAAGTACGGTGTAAAGGGGTGCATAGTTTGATTTAATTGATCCAATCTTTGATTCCAGTGAATCTCTTTTAAAGTTTGAAACTTAGGAAACAAGACACAGCAGAAATGTTAGGTAAAGCAACGTGAGATAAGAAGTTGAATAGAACGTGATCAGAGTAAGAAATTAAGGAAGAAAGAGTAATATTCTTCTCTAGGTGAATAGGGTTCTTAAACTGAAACTTAGAAGAGATGAAGGCACATCCATGCGGGATAGTAAAGACATAGTCATAGACATGCTGTATAGAGTTGGGTTTCTCACATGCAATCGAAGCCCTAGTTTTTTCTGAAAAAGAAATAAGGGTGAAATGTCCTAAGGTGACAGTATAAGGTTCTACAGACTTGTATTCTACTATAGGGCAGTGTGAAAAGTCATTGGTGAAATTCAAGATTAAGGATAGTAAACAAGATTGATCATCAATGGAAGCAAACACTTGGGACTGAGGGCATACTGCTAATTGGCCTAAATGTCTACAAAGATCGTGTGCTGACTCTTTAAGGTAAGTGTATTTTCGATTACCGTAATTCACAAAGAAGTAATTATTAGGGTCGTTGTACATGACTCGGACTAATGATCTGTTTAAAGGAAGGTGGGTAGGAAAAGATATAAGTTTGTAGGAGACAAATTTCTCTATTGAGATAAAAGGAATTAGAGTGATTAATTCGTAGGGACTAGCATCAGATTGGATAGTCCAAGAGTAGGTTAAAAAGGTTTGATAGGTTTTTGTTTCTAGAGGAATGACTGTGTGAAGTTTAGTTTCTTTGTTCATTTCTAGTACAAAAGGTAATAGGAAGATGGGAGAAAAAAGTTGGGAGTTTGTTATTTTGTTTTTGGCAAGTTGGAGTGAATTTATCACCAATTGGTGGATTTGGTGTATATTCTGAACTGTCTGTTCAATTAGATTTATTAATGCCCGAATACTGCCCATCTGATTTATTATATTGTGCGTTGCACTTAAGCTACTTTGAAATTCTATTAATTTTTGTAAGCTATCCCTAAAATTTATTAAAGTACGAGTATTCGCTTTCAATTGTTCCTTTAATTCAGTAATCAATAAGTTTGAGGTAGAGGCATAATTACCTAAGATGTTGATCTTCTTTCGAAGTAGTTTCACCTGTTTGTCTGTAGCCGTACCAAAAAGAATGTTGAGGACGTCTCCACCAAAATCAAAAGCGGCTCGCCTCTTTCTTGATCGTGCTGAGATCCAAGGTAGTTCACTGACTTCGTTCAGTTTCTGGGCTAGTACTTTTACTCGAATGGTCATAAGTTTAAATTCCCATTGGTGAGCCCTTTGATGTGTTGAAACATTTAGAAACATGGTTTCGAACGATGGTAGAAATGATTCTTTGACGTTGGTTACCAGTTTAGTCGTCTTGATGATTGTTTCTTTAATCTGGAGGACATTCTAAGGAGATAACTAAATCGAGGTACCCTTCTATGAAGTTAACTTCTCCAGTACGATATAAAACTAAACCAGGTAGAATCTTTGTTTCTTCTTTTTCGTTTATGAGATTGCTGTGGCCTGTTGATAAGATGATGAGTAACAACAAAGCTGGTGTTCCAAAATTCATTTCTGAAATATTTATACTTTATACTTTTCTTATCGTGATTAATTATAAGGTCGCCTAATTATGTTTAATAATTATTTTAAAATTAATTGGTTAGTTGAAGCATTTGCGTTTTATTACCTAAACTACCTAAACTAACTGGTTTCTTAATTATAATCGAGTTAGTAGAATAAAAATCTAAATGTAAGAGTTCTTTAAACTTAACGTTAGATACTATTTAAGTACTTTAGTTACTTAACTTACAATTTAGTGTTATTAGTTGCTAATTGATAATTGGTCTATTAATATCTTACTTACTTACTTATTACTTATTTTTTTTTATTTTTTCTTAATAGAAAGTTTTTTGGTTTTTCTTTTTTGTTTTTTTTTTTTTGTATTAAAAATCGCTGTCCCCCCCCTTATTCTGAGAGTGAAACATATTTTTAAAAAGTTTCTTTATATAAAAAAAAATGAGTAAAAACTAGTATTGAATTAATCTATTCTAAGATCTATTGAAGTTACATCTAAATTCTAAGATTAGAGTTATTACGAATATGTATTAATCCCGACTAATTTTCTTAAAAAAAAATCTAAGAATATATACTAATCCAAGCTAATCTTCTTAAAATTATGACGATCGTCAACTAATCCAGTCTAATCTTTTTCTTAATCCACTAAGTGTTTCTTAACTACTTAACAAAAAAAAAAATTTAAGTACAGACGCAAAGCGAAATGTACTTTTATCCTACTCTTAAAATTAAAAGTATCCTTCTTAGACTAGCAGAATAAGAAGAATTCATCCTACAAACTAAAAGAATTTTCTCTTAAATCTAGGAATATACAAAGTATATACAAAATTGGGATGAACTAGTAACCAGGAGGCAAATCAAGTTTCCCTCACGGACTGGTGTTCAAATCCAATTTCGACCAGATGGGGCTGGACAGGGAGTCTTCGCTGTAGTCCCGTGTTGTCTCTTGCCTCCGGGGCTGTTGCTGTTAAAGCTTGTTCCTTTATCTCGTTATGACTTCTTGTAAATCGGGGTGTTAGAATCTTCTAGGGCCAGTGAACAGGATTATTATGGGGCCGGGTAGAGGGTCCTGTTTTCTGTTATTCTGGTGAATTCCTTAGGAGATGAACTACGACCGACGGAATGGATTAGTGGCATCTTTCACTGGGGGGAAATTGGAGATTTCACGGGGGGAATTTGTTCTTGAGGGTCCCACCATAAGGCTCCATACACTTCACCTTCGTGTGCTGCGTGGCTCCTGAGAAATTTCTTGAACAGGGTTTTCTAGGGAAATCTCTTGCTGAATTGGGGACAAAGATGGTCTGAACTCTTTTCTCCGCACCGCAGGGTTGGAGGGAGTCTTAGGGAAGTCAATTTTTGGAGTGGAACACTTGAATTCACTGCCTGGACGGCCTCTTCCGGCGAGTACATCGCTGTATCTTCTTCTTTCTACAATCTCACCGCTAAATCTTCTTTCTTCCACAGGTTTACTTTCTCTTACGGGTTCCACCGGGGTCGGTTGTTGCACTGGAGGCGGATGGCTCCAGGAATTCGTACCACTTGGTACCGGCTGAGGTGGGGGGATAGAGTAAGAGTTGTAGTATTCTTGGTGAGATTGTGGGGAATGGGAAATTGGAAAATAGCTGTGTCCGGGCTGAATTTGTGGCGTTACGGGAATTTGGAAAGAATATTGGGAAGACATTTGATTTGTGGGAGGAGGAAGTTCTTCCACTTCATCTACTACTTCATCTTCTTCTTCTTCTTCTTCTTCTCCTTCCTCTTCTTCCTCCTCTTCTCCTCTTCCGTCTTCTTCTTTTCTCCCAGAAGGGACTCTTGGGTCACTTCCTTGTTGTCTTTCCTCAATTCTTTCCCTTTTTTGTTCTTTGGAGCTTAACATTTCTTCCACGGCGTGGGGATTCCAAACTTCATCATTCATAAAGTCAAAATGTGACTCGGTGAACTTTTCTGCTGGGATCACCTTGGCGTTGTCCACATGGACGGGGAAGGTTCGGCCTGACTCTAAACAATACACCATTAGTTTATTAGGTCCCCTTAAACATCGGACAATATATGGCCCTTCAAACTTGGGACATAACTTCGAACTTTGATGGGGCGGTTTAACGGCTCTAACGAAGACGTAGTCTCCTATTTTAAACTCTCTTTGCTTGGCTCTTTTATGTTGTTGCTCCAAAGTTTTTGTGGTTTCCGCTTCTAACTTCTCTCTAGCCAAATCTCTTATATAATCGATCCTTTCTACTATCGTGTCTACCTCATCTGATATGAACCTTATTTTCTCGGTCTTATTCACAAATGGTGATACATAATCAGGCATCTCGTAAGGGAGCCTCTTTATGTAACCATGTAACAAGAAGTGGGGTGAAGACCCTATAGATCGATTATACGCGGAATTGATAGCGATTTGGGCAAAACTCAGGTATTTATCCCAGTCTCGGTGATTTGCATTCACGTAATGCCGCAAGAAAGATTCGATATCAGCATTTATTCTTTCTACAACACCATTTTGGGAGGCTTTGTAAGGCATAATCTCTATCTTCTTTATCCTCCACGCCTTACATAAGTCCTTAAATACCTGGCTCGTAAATTCCAAGGCATTGTCAGACACAAGCAGCTGAGGGGCGCTATGTCTACATATGACCCTCTCTTGCAGTGCTCTGGCACATTCCTCGCTCGTCCTAGTCTTGCAAGGCACTAACTCAACATACCGTGTTAAAACGTCGCGAAATACTAAGATGTATTTGGCTCCTGATCCTGTACAAGAGGGCAATTTCCCAATACTGTCAACATGAACGCGTGAGAAAGGTGTGTAGGGCAATGGCCATCGATTTATCTCTGCTACAGGGGGTCTAGGACCCTTAGTTCTGGCGCACGACACACATTGACTACAGTATTCCTTAACTAACTTTTGAATACCAGGGAAATAGTATTTCTCCTCTACTCTCTTTTCAGTTCTTTGCTGACCACCGTGTCCGCTAGCTAGGGAAGAGTGGCACTGGTCTATCACACTGTAAATCATACTATCTGGAACATGTACAAGATAAGGTTTCGCTTCCACAGCGTAATGTAAGATGCCTTTTATTAAGATGTGAGGGGGTGTTTGGGGATTCTCTTCGGCCCATTTTACCCATTTTCCTACACGGGGACATTTCTGTTGTTCTTTGATGAAATTTTCCCGACTCAAAGCGAAATCTATTCGGGGAAGCTTTTCCGTTGTTTCTGCTCTCTCTGTTTTCCTTGTTTTCGCTATTTCTTTGACCAGGAACACATTAGATGCCGGATGCCTACTCAGATAGTCTGGGGCAACATTATTCTTTCCTTTTTTATACACTATGGTGGGTGAGAAGCTGTTTACTAAGAGATTCCATCGAGCTAAACGGCCGGTCTGCTGCTTATTTCTAAAAATAAAGCAGAGAGGTTGGTTGTCGGTGATGATAGTGACTTTGTAGCCGAAGATGGTGTTCTTAAACTTTTGCAAGCAGAACACCACGGCTAAACATTCCTTCTCGATCGTATCATAGTTTAACTCACTGCCCTTGAGTGTCCGGGACACGAAAGATAAGGGCTTCTCTTTCCCTTCATCAGTCAATTGGTACAACACTCCTCCGATTCCGTAATTACTGGCATCTGTATTCACGAAGAATTCCTTGCTGTAATCGGGAAAAGTTAGTTGTGGCTGCACCACTAGTTTCTCTTTCAAAGTGTCGAAAGCTTGTTGTTGTTTTTCCGTCCAAAGGAAAGGGACACCTTTCTTTATCAAATCATACAAAGGTTGTGCTACCGCGGCGAAGTCCTTTATGAGGAAGCGAAAATAACTGAAGAAACCGAGCAAACTCTGTGTCTCCTTCACATTCGTAGGAGGGACAAAACTCTTCATTGTTTCCACCTTGGCCGGATCTGGACTAATTCCATCTCTTCCTATCTTGAATCCCAGGTACAAAACAGCTGATTGGAGAAAGCTACACTTAGATAATTTTATTCTGAGCTTATTTTCTCTAAAAGCAGTGAGCACTTTCCTCAAATTTTCAAAGTGTTCGGGCACGTTCCTTCCCAGCACCAATACGTCGTCTAAATAGACTTGTGCTACAGGCCCTAGCAAGTGGTTTAAGGCCATAGTCATCGTGCGAGCATAGACGCTTGGGGCGTTCTTGTGGCCGAACATCAAGCGGGTAGGGCACCAAAGACCTTTCCTTGTCCTAAACGCCATCAGCTTTTGTGTCTCCTCTTCTATCTCTAAGGCGTTATACGCGTCCAATAAATCTACGGATGTAAATACGGTATTACCCCCTAGGGACGTAAAAATCTCGTCGATTGAAGGTAGAGGAAACACGTCCTGAATGCTATGGGAGTTGAGGTACCTGTAATCCAAACACACCCTTGGTTTCGTACTATTTTTCTTTGCCACCACGAGTAGCGGTGACGAGTGGGGGCTGTACCCTGCTTTGATGTACCCCTTTTTCAGTGCAGACTCGGTGAAATCATCGATGTCTTGCAGGTACCGGTGCGGTAATCTGTATTGTTTCCGAAAAATGACTTTCGGGGCATCGGGTAACAGCTCAATCTTAAATTTCTGAAGCGGACAGACGGGGACAGCATCATCATCTAGTGCCAATACATCATGGTAGTCCATGAGGAGCTCTAACAGTTCCTCCATGTACTCTGGCTTTTCGAGAAGACAGTTTTCTGCATCTTCTTTGGACATCTTCTCTTCGATGATTTCCTTGTATACTCGCCTTAACTCTGTCTTCGTCAGACCCTTTGAGCAGGTAGCTACATTAGCAGAAACTGTTCTCTGGTGTCCTCTTCCGTCTGTGCTTCTCTCGACCTGTTCGCTAATAATCGGATACCCTTTTCCTAGATTCGCACCTTTGTGCAGGCAAAACAAATTGATCACTCAAATTTATATAACTGAGGATAACCGTGTTATCCCTCACAGGACTAATTGTATTCGCGACATACAAGGGTCCTTTCGTGAAAGCTGGTGTCATTATGCACAACCGCTCCAGTTCAAAATCATCTTGAGTTTCGGGTTGGAGTTTTAGATATCCGCATGAATTACTAGGCAAAACAGTCATCTCAATTACCTTCAATTTTATCTTAATTTTTTCATCCATCATCAGATGGCCATCTCCTTCATGGTCATCGCTCTCCAAAACTTCCAAATCTTCGGATTGGTCCAAATTTTCTTCCAAAACTGAGGGAGTGTGCTTGAGTTTGGGTCTTGCCCCTCGGGAATCAGCGCTGTGACGAGTTGAGGGGGGAGTGATCAATTCCCACCCTGTCCTCCTTTTCACCTTGTCTGGCTCCACCTGAGCTTCTCCGTCCAAGCCAATTTCCCTATCTCTTTTTTCCTGTCTAGGCACTTGCTGCCTATGCGAATTTCGCGCTGACGAGGCTGTCCCCCCCTTTTGGGAAACAGACAAATCGACCTTCCGATAGGAGCGAGGTTCAACCGCGGCGTGTACGTTATTAATATTAACTGACCAGGCGGCCTCTCTATGCGAAAGATGCTTGTCCGCGTTGCGTACGTTTTTAACTGGCAAGGCGGCCTTCTTAGGAAAAAGATGCTTATCCGCAGCACGTGCGGGTGGTTTAGCGAAAATTTGGTTCGAATCCTTTGTTCTCCCCCCTCTAGGCCCTCGGGCCTGGGGTAACTGCTCTTCACTTTTTCTGAAGTTTCTTATCCTCTTAAGATTCCCATCAGAAAATTCTCTCACCAAATAAATTCCTTGTAGATCGGCAAAGATCGGAATGTCTATCTCTCTACCCTCCATGATAGACATTTTAGCAGAAAAGAAGTTTAAAGTTATGGGAATGTTAGACAAAACATTGCTACCCAACAGAATGTCCCAGCTATTCTCTCCATCGTTATCACTCACTTGGAATGTGGTGAGGTAGTGTTTCTCATGCAGGCGAAGATATAACTGTATTTCTCCCTTCAACACCGTTGGTTTATTGTTCACTCCCTGTACCCTTAAATCGGTCTTACGGAGGATTACTTTAAAGTTTCCCTCTTTTTCCAATTGCTTGAGCCGCCGGGCGGTGATAATACTGACGCTGCTTCCAGTGTCAACCAAGACTTTGGTCTTCGCCTCCTTACTACTCAAAGATGGAGCAAGGTAGACATTCGTATAAAAGTGTCGTCCCAGCCTAAAAGGTTGCTGTACGACTTCTTTTCTTTTTTGCTTAGCTTCCCATCTCTTCGCTCTATCTTTAAACTTTTTTCTCACCCTTCTCCTCTCCTTGCCCGATTCTAAAAATTTTCATTCTCTATCCTATCTTGAGGATGAGAATGTTCTTCTTCATACCTCCCATCACCATACTCTACTTCTTCATTCACTTCCAAATCTCTTGGCTGGCTCTCAGCCACATATACTCTCGCGTTGTTCTTTACCTTCCCATCAGGAGGCTTGTACCCTTCCCTTTTCTTGGGAAAGGTCCTAGGCCCTCGCCTGTCTGGGTTGTAAGACTCAGGCTTTCTCGCTTTTATCCCTTTGTCCATATCAATTTTGCTATTGTATGGAGTGAACATCAGCAAGGTTTCTGGGGTCGGTCTCCAGGGCGGTGCTCCTCTACACTTAGGTTGTGACCCCCTTCGATGGTATGCCATGCATTCCCGGCAGTACGGCAATTCCCAGCGGCATGCTTGGGACGAATGACCCACCGTCTCACAAAAGAAGCAAACAGGATGTTCTCTTAACTCCTGGGCGGACATCTTCTTCAAGAAACCCTTAAAATTCGGTGTGACCTTTGCCCCTGTCTTCAACTCTTCTCTTTTCCTTTGAAAAGTATTACTCAACTTCACCTCATCCCTCCTCCTTTGAGGAGTGTAGCTGGGTTTCACCTCCTCCCTTCCTCTCTCCTCATACCTCGGCTTCGATGGCTCTCGGTTGTCCCTATATGAATTATTAACTCCAACCCTCTGTCTCCCCCCCGATTCCTCTTTGGCCAGGAACACCCTGTGGTGCGGCCCTCATTTGGCCTTCTATACTCATCTTTTAACAAAGCTCCATTTGAAATTTGAGACAGCTTTTCGATCAATTCATTTAAATTCATCTCTGTATCGAATACCCTAAGGATCTTCTCTCGTAATCTGTCTCCATCCCTTCTTTCATTTACGTTTTGAATGATTTTCCCGGTAACCAATAGGTTTATTTGCCTGGAGTTGAAGATTGCTTTGTCATCCAGATCATGCAGGCGGCTCTGGTACTTCGTTAACCGGTCTTTTAATTCTAGCACGAAGTCCGTAAAAATTGAATCCCTCTCCCTTCTATATTCTATAAAGTCCAACATTAAGTCGAAAACTGTTTTCTTCTCTTCAGGTTGTAAAAAAACTTTTAACTGGGAAAGAAAGTCTTCTAATTTGGTAAATTTTGAGAAAGAGTTATCTCTGAGCATATATTTTCTCGCTTCGCTATTTTGATCGGATGATATTGCCGACTTTGCAAAAGTGATCTTTTGACTTTCATTTAATGGGCCTAAAGCATCTAGCTGTGTATTCAAAGAAGAAATGAAATCTGGATATAAGATGCCTTTCCATATTCTTGTCTTAAGATGTCTGCCAAATAATTTTAAATTTTCCGGAATCGTTGGAAACGCAGTGTTAAACAAATTAGTTGGGTAATAAGGCGCTCCAAATGGTTGTGGAGGCATATAGGGATATCCTTGCCATGCTCCGGGGTAAGGATGGACCTGGTTAGGCATGGTGTAATTGCCAGGTGGCATGCCTGAATAATAGGGAGGTGGGGGCATCGTCCCCGTTGGTAAAAACCCATAATTAGCGATGTTCTGGCCTGCTGGAGCACTTTCGTTGTTATTTCCTCCCATGACTCCTCCTGTGAGGATGCTTGGTTGTTGTTGAGCGACGTTAGGCCCAGCAGGGGGTACGATTGTCCCTCTGGCTTGGTTCTGGATCGCTGGGGGGCCATCTGGACCCCATGGGGAGGTGTCCGGTATTTCTGTACCTTCCCACTTGCTTTCACTGAGGTTCTGAGTTTCGAACCCCCCCCAATTTCTACGAACTTTCTTTTTAGTAGTAGTGTCAAAAGTAGCAGGCTTGAGCTGTAGATTCAATGTGTTGTCCAGTGCAACCGCTTTTTGCATGTATGGTGGAGTTTCAACCCGTGGGGGAGGTGCTCCCTCCCTTACTACTTGGGATGCCGGGCTAAGAAGAGTGAGGTAGGGGTTCGGAGTGGCCCTTGGGTTCAAAGGAGTTTGGAGAGGGGTAATCCCTGGGGGAGCGC
>JABUQX010042367.1:7500-15000 GCA_015478945.1 Trachelipus rathkii | reverse complement strand
TATATTATATATATTAATTATATATATAATATATATATATAATATATGTTATATATAATATATATATAATATATATATTATATATATATATTATATATATATATATTATTATATATATTATATATATATTATATAATATATATTTATAATATAATATATATAATATATATATATATATTTATAATATATATAACTTCATGTTGATTTTATTAACAAGAGATCAAGGTCTAAAAACGTGATGCGAAATATAAACGTAAGGAAGAGGCAAGGGCATGCTTTATAAAAGAAAACCGCTCAGAAATCGTCTATGTCAGCGCCGGTCCTCTAATGCTGACGATTGATGATGATATGGCGCATGTCAGTACAACGGTGAGATGCTAATGCCATGTCCGCCTTACTTGTCAGAGACTGTTCCCTTTTCATTTCGACTTCTATGGTGAGCTTAGTTATTTATTTTAAACTATTGAAAATATGAAATTTAACTGAAAAATAATAATATTATATAGCTTGAATAAAAAAATATTCATGACGATTCTGTTTTTACAGAATAGAGACGACAATCTTCAGCGAACAGTAGATGTACCACTAGAGAGGGAGGAGGGAAATGACAGAGATTTCACCGCTAATGTAACAGAGGTGCAAAAAGGAGCCTTCGCTACTCTCTCGGGGATCGTTGATGTGCATAAGTATAATATTCATGTGAACACTGACAGAGTGTTCAGGGAAGGGATGGATTTAGGGGATGCATTCATGAGGGTGATTCACGATATTATTGAATATTTAAAACGGGATGTAGCGCATAACCAGTACGAGGTAAGAGTTTGGTTTACATTCTACGATAAAGATGGTAGATCGTATCATGTAAACATCCCCTATGCTAAAATGAATATGGTAGATTTAATTCCTCATTTAACAGAAAGATTAGCGGCCTCTTTTCAGTCGGGCGACGAAGCTACTTTCAGCGACTTTATAGCTGAGGTGCAAGTCCTACACAATCCGCAAGGTCAGGGTCCCTTGCTTCCAGGGGGGGTTGGTTTCGGGAATAGTCACATTATCAAAAGACATATGAGATCTAGTGACAACACTCGCGAAGTAGATGAAGTAGGTTGCGGTTTTAGAGCAATCGCGGTGTGCCACAAACTTCTTACAATGAACCCCTCGATGCTTATAGATGGTGTGGACAGCTCTACAATTGCCATCTTAGGTAAGGATATTGCTAGGTGGTGCGGTCTAGAGTATACAGATCCTTTATCTCCCGATAAGTTTCCCCTGATTGAACGAACGTTAGGTTGTAGACTTTTTGTGTACAATAACGACCGCTATGGTGTGAGTATGCACGGCCTAATGTATAGAAGCCCGGAGAGAATGAAGAGATAAAAAGCTCGCTTAATATAATAGGTTTGATGCCGCTACACACATTTTTTACATCTATCCTTCCCCGATCTGAACTCTAATTTAAATTATTATTGGTAATAGCTTGAAACGCATTAGGTCCCTCGTCTTCTGTCCTCATGTTATTTTTGTATATAATATGGCTGGCATTTAAGTGAATGATTGTAAAGAGTATAGATGCGGTCAGTGCTTCACGCATAAATGTAAGGGTAATCTAAATAATCCTGTCCCACTTAGACACTGTAGTAAATGTAATAGAAAATTCTATAATGAATCGTGTTTCAAACTCCATCAGAAAAAGGTTTGCGTGAAAGTAAAAATATGTAAAGATTGTGACACTTTGTATACAGCTGATAAATATGGTAATAAACAGCATGATTGTAAGAATATACAATGTTTCACGTGTGGTTCGAAGTATGATCCTGATGATGGTAGACATAAATGTTTCATGAAAAAATTGAAAGTGAATGAACGGGCAAAGAATGTATATACCATATATTATGATATAGAGACGTATAATCATAATGATAGAGTGGATGAGAATGGGAAAGCTATAGTTGACATGATTCCTTATTTGTTGGTGAGCATGCTGCTTTGTTATAAATGTAGCAATAAGGAACTGGTAAATGAGAATAAATGTGAAAATTGCGGTGTAAGACGTATGGAAACTTTTCATTTAGATTTAACGTCCACTGATGTGTATGGTAAATGTCCAGTGGATAAATTTATAGAATATCTTGCCCTCTTTGCTTCAAAACATAAAAAAGATACAATAATAGTTGCCGCACACAATGGTTCAAAATTTGATACGCAGTTTGTCTTCAGCAAACTGCTAGCTAGACCCTGGGCGAGTTCAATATCGACTAACCCTATAAAGCGCGGCACTAAAATTATCACATTGACCAGTCAACACAATATTCATTTCAAAGACACATTATTATACATGCCGTGCGCTTTGAAAAAACTACCTAAATGTATGGGGATAGAGGGTAATCTGGCTAAAGGTTTCTTCCCATACAGATTCCTCACTCTGGACACTATAAATTATATAGGACCTATTCCCGATAAAACAATGTTTGAAGTTGATCTGATGAGCGAAAGTGAGAAAAAGGATTTTGATGAATGGTGGGCCAGTTATGAAAATAGAGACTACGATATTAAATCAGAATGTACGAAGTACTGTGTACAAGACGTCGACATCCTAAGACGGTGTTTTGAAAAGTTTAGAGAAATATTCCTTAACACGTATAAAATAGATTGTCTGGATGATTGTTGTACGATAGCTTCATTGTGTTTCAGAGTATTTAAAACTAAATTTATGCCGAATAACACTATAGCTCATATAGGGAGGGGTGGCGGGAAGAACTATTCATACGAAGGCATTAGATGGCTGGAGTTCATGGAGATGTATACGGGACAAAATATCGAGCATGCTAGGAATGGGGGTGAGCGAGTATTTAAAATTAAGAATAAGTGTCTTCAGCCTGATGGATATGCTGAGGTACCGGTTACCGAATACACAGCTATTGATGGGGAGGATTTCGTAGGTTTGAGAGCGCTTAGAGTAGATGGTGATTTGAAAGGCAGGAATGCTCAGCGATGGAGAGGTATGGGTAATGTGGCTATGAAGAAGATTGTGTACTTGTTTCATGGGTGTATTTGGCATGGCCATCAGAACTGTGCGAAAGGTCGTAAAAATTTAGGTAAAACATCGAGTCTCGATCTTTATAGAATGGCTATGTTACAAGAAGCATCGTATAAAAGAGCTGGTTATGAAGTTGTAAGAATTTGGGAGTGTGAATGGGAAGCCATGCGAAAGGAGGGTACTGTGACTGTAACTAAGGGGGGTGAGGAAAAAACTATGAATTTAGGAAAATATGTGCGCGAAGTAGATGACGGTGTAGCTAATAAGCGGTTGTGTATCGGTGATGCATTGTACGGAGGTCGT
This sequence comes from Trachelipus rathkii, assembly GCA_015478945.1. NCBI lineage: Eukaryota > Metazoa > Arthropoda > Malacostraca > Isopoda > Trachelipodidae > Trachelipus > Trachelipus rathkii. The sequence continues at coordinate 11,660 of JABUQX010042367.1, read as the reverse complement.
ACAGAACCGTTCGTTTACTATTACCCTTCCACCAAGGGGGAGGTGAAGATATATTATTACGACTTCACTTCACTCTACCCCTCGGTCCAGAAAACCAAGGAGTACCCTACGGGGATACCTACCAAACTTGTTGGCCGCGAACTACCATCGATCGAAAGGTATATCGAAGACATGGAGACCACTTATTTCGGTGTAGCTTACGTTGATGTTCTCCCTCCTCAGAACTTGTACATACCGGTTTTGCCTGGTAAATACGATAAACGATTGATCTTCACCCTTTGCCGTACGTGTACAGAGCAAGGTTACGAGGGTCTGTGTAACCATACCGAAAAACAACGAGAGATTTCGGGTGTGTATACAACCCCTGAATTGAAACTCGCGGTACTTAAAGGATATAAAATCAAGAAGATACACGAGATATGGACATTTACACGTACGAGTGGGCTGTTTGACGAGTATATCAAGTTGTTCCTAAAATGGAAAACTGAAGCCTCTGGATTTCCTGTCAATGACGACGGTACTCCACTCACTGATGAGGAGCAAGATCTCTTCATAGCCGAGTTTGAAAGAATTGAGGGTGTGAAACTCGATAAAGCTAAGATCAAAAGCAACCCTTGCTTACGGTACATAGCAAAACTGTTCCTGAACTCACTTTGGGGTAAAATGGGGGAAAGCTGCGAGGAATGAGGACATTATATGCAATAGCTATGCCGAAGTATGGGCCTTAACCGAGCGAGCCGATATTGAGATTCTCAATATCACCGTTTCAGGGCAGAAACATATTGTTTCTGTACGCTATACTAAGTACGCTGATCATACACCTAAATCCGCTAATATTCCCATCGCTGCATTCGTCACAGCTTACGCGAGAGTGGAGTTATATAACGTTATGGACTCTTTAGGGCAACGTGTATTATACTGTGATACGGATAGTTGCATATTTATAGCACGTCCCGGTGAATATGTACCACCAACAGGGAAGTTTCTAGGAGATTTAACTGATGAGATCGGTGGGGAGTTTATGGCTGATAGTTTCGTGAGCACGGGTCCTAAGTCGTACGCTATAAGAGTGGTAAAAAAAAGACGGAGGTGGTGTAGAAAACATAGTTAGAGCTAAGGGTCTAACGCTAAACAGTACTACGAAGGATATCGTAAATCATGATGGGATGTTGAAAATCGTAATAGATAAAACGGTTAAGGATGTTGAGAAAACATCAAATAGGGAATGGCTCGTAATGAATGATAATAACCGTTTCTACAATGAAATAAAGGATGAAGACGTTACAGCATTAGCTATAAAACAGATGTATGAAGAGGACGGATTACCTACGGCTCATAATGAAATGTTCAAAATGGACGATTCGGATAAACCATATGTGAACACATCCAAGTATTATAGGGAGGGGTAAGATTGCCGAACAAAGGTGTTTTAAGGCCAGTAAGGGGGTGAAATGTCTTTAATTAATAGTATAAAGAAGTTTAGACACACTTCTAATAAGAAGTCTGGTACGCGCTACTACCCGATACCGTAGCTCAAGGCTACAAAGGCAAGCTAATACGTATGTAATTTATATATATATATATATATATATATATATATATATATATATATATATATATATATATATATATATATATATATATATATATATATATATATATATATATATATATATATATATATATGACATTTTTAAAACATGTTTTACATACCCAAAAACCATAATATATATATATATATATATATATATATATATATATATATATATATATATATATATATATATATATATATATATATATATATATATATATATATACTATATATATATATATATATATATATATATATATATATAATAATTTTACTTTTGCCGCCGCTAATATATACATATATATATATATATATATATATATATATATATATATATATATATATATATATATATATATATATATATATATATATATATATATATATATATATATATATATATATATATATATATATATATATATAATACTAACATATTTATTATGGATTTCTTAAAAATTTGCTTTTTTTGAATAGAAAGGTTATGAAATTTAATTTATTTCAATTTTTTTGAATTTATTTTAATACATCAGGACAATATAAATATTTTAGTACTTGGTTTGGACACCTTTGGCACCTGCAAGTGCTTTAACGCGACTGGGCATGCCAGTAATTAAAGTTCTGCACAAATTCCGGATTTTTTCGGAATGAAACCAAACCTGAATAAGACGTTCCATGAGCTTTACTTTGGCCGTAATTGGAACATCGTGTATTTCATCTTTCAACACGGACCACAAACTCTCAATAGGGTTCATGTCAGGTGAATTTCCAGGCCATGGAAGTACCTCTAAGCCATTCTGTGCGAACCATCTCTTTACTAACTTCGCTGAATGACACGGGGTGGAGTCCGACCAAAAATCCAAGGTCTATCGCCAAACCAATCCCTTGTTTGAGGTAGTAAACGAGTTTGTAGTACATTTATATACTTATGCTGGTCCATGGTGCCTTCAACAATCATCAATCGACTTGGGCCATGAACAGAAATGGCACCCCACACCATGATTTTCTGTGGAAATTTTACCGTTTTTTTCAGGCATTCGGGTTTAAATTCCTCACCTGATCGCCTTCTCACGCTCTGCACACGATCATCAAGCACAGCAATGGTGGATTCATCAGATAATACAATCTGGAGCAATATAAAACACAATATGAACAGTAGGAAAAGCATAGAAGATGATGCAAGTAGTGAAACAAGTACAGAAATTCATGATTTTAAACCATAGATGGTTGATAATTCAGTAATAATGATATTTTCAAGTGTCATTGCGATTTTACTAATAACAAATGCTCTTTTATGAGTGATAAAAGAAATAATATCTATCTGATCAACTCTTACCTGCTCCCATTGCTCAGAAGTCCAATGAATATGAGTCTGAGCCCAGGCATTACGTGCCCGTTTCATTTCTAAAGTTAGTCTAGGCTTCTTTCTTGGACGATAGGCTTTTAATCCAGCATCTAATAGCCTCCTATTGGGTTATAATAATAAAAATCCCCTCTACTGATAGAATATTGGAAAGCTTCCTACATGATAGTCTTCTTTTTCCCAGAGCCATTTGAACTATTTTTCTCTCCTCCCTGGGTGTTGTTTTTCTTTTCTTTCCACATTTACCAACCCTATTTGAGCTAAAACTGTAACCGTATTTCAATTTCTTTTTAATATTACTTACTGTTTGAGTTGAAAACCCAAGTTTTGCTGCTATTTCTTTCTGTTTTAGGTTGTTCACTTGCAATAACACATTAATCTGTGCGACTTTCCGTGGACTGAAATCACTAACTTTACCCATATTTGATCACTTTTATAAACTACCAAAATATCTTAAAATAATGGTATTATTATTAAAATAATACAATAAAACGCTAGTATACACTAATTATAACAAATAATAAAAGGTGTAAAACATCGCTAACACACACAAATCCTGTGAAAGCAGGACATCAACTTAACGTGAAAATATAATAAACACTGAATAATTCACTAAATCTGTCATTTTTGCCAGATACTGCCACACAATACATAGAAGTTTGGTAAAAAAATTGTAAAATATTTATTTTATTCAGGTGTATTAAAATAAGTTCAAAAAATTTGAAAAAAAAAATAAATTTCATAACCTTTTTATTCAAAAATAGCAAATTTTAAAAAAATCCATAATAAATATGCCAGTACTGTATATATATATATATATATATATATATATATATATATATATATATATATATATATATATATATATATATATATATATATATATATATATATATATATATATATATATATATATATATATATATATATATATATATATATATATATCATGTCGTGTATCATTTTGCATGTCCCGAGTCTGTCTGTACGTCGACATATATTTGTTACACTGTAAAATAATAATAATAATAAAGTTCGTAAAAAGAAAATATTTGTATAATTCTCCACATAACAGATAAATAACGCTTCTTAGGGATGACAGCGAACGAAACTAAAGTCATCTTTCTTCTCCTCTTCTCCTTTCTCTCCTCTTTATCTTTTTTCTCTTTCCTTGTATTAAGATTGGGTAAAACTGAAATGTCA
>JABUQX010042366.1:10000-25000 GCA_015478945.1 Trachelipus rathkii | reverse complement strand
CCAGTAGAAATAATTTTTGACTAAGAGCTTTTCCTCGAACAAAGCTACATTTAATATACCCAAAGTACTAGCGTCAGTATCAAAACATGCATCTACATACTGAAATGTCCCATCATTCGATTTAATGTAGCTTGCTGCTCTTCATGTTGTATTTTGACTTATGACTTCCAAGACTTGCCTTTCAATCTGCAGCAATTTACCAGAACAGTTAATCTCCTTGTTTCCTTTTGAAAAGTCTGAATAGTTTACATCCCAATATAGAGGTGAAGATTTGTTGTGTAAAGTAGCTAATTGAATTCACGCCCGATGCGATTTCTAAACTTTTTACTGCTGTTCCATGTCTTTAATTGAAGAGTTGCTTTTTCCAGTGAAACTCCACCTTCTTTAAGAATTGCTCCCATGAATGCTGTTGCCAGCGACTAGATTAAGTCTACATCTCCGGTTGATATATTTTGTTTTAATGGATTTGGGAAAATTAAGTAAGTGACAGGGTTTTTTATGAATTGCTGTACTTGTTGCACCACTAGTCGAAGAAACTATAAAAGTTCAGGATTTCCAGTCAATTTCATAATATATATTATATATAATTAATAATTTATTTTTTTTACTATGTTAAATATTTGATTTTAAATAAATCCGTTGTGAAGCGGAAAAAATAAGTGCGTTCATGCTTGACTTTGGCTACATCAGGCCAGATAATTAAAAAAGATCCCTTAAAAATGCAACATAATATTATGTTAAAACCTTTTAACACTTTCAACAATATTCCGTTGAAAAGGGTCACAACTTAAATTACGTCATTTTTTTACAGAAACTATTAAGGATGAAATAAAAATGCAGGGTGCAAAAAGAATATGAATTTTTTTTTTTGCAATGTCTATTTTTGTTAGGGTGTGTGAGTGTGTGTGTGTGCTTGTGTAAAACATTTTCTCCAATATTTCTCGTATTCCCATACTATTGAGTACTTACTGTGTAAAATAGGCGTGGCTTGTTGAAGAATTATATGACCAATTACTTGAGAAAATTGACCCAAAGTATAGTGCATATATTTTGTCTACGATAGTACATAAGATGTATGAAAATCAGTATAAAAAACAAAAAAACTTGGGTTATGTACCATTATTCGTGTATGAAGGCCGAAAGTCGAATTTTCCAGAATTACGTTACGACAATGTATAACGGCATGCTGCATAGTGAAAGAGTTTGAATAATCCTATATATTATTAGTTACTGAATATAGCACTGATTTATTTGTGTTTATTGAACGATGGAAATAAAATAAACTTAAATAATAATTAAATAATGGTAATCTTTTTATCATTTTAAGGTATGTTTGTATTACAGAATTTAAATTAGATTTGTCCGATATTTGATAACATAATAGTTATGATACGTCATTGTACAATAGGTTTATTCGATTTTTACTAAATGTGTTTGAATCCATGCCAATCATATTCATGTGGATTATTGGATATGGAACAAGATACGACATAATCCAAAACTTCAAATAAATTTTGATATATTATTCTTAAATTAAATGTTTTTAGTATTGTAGATTAATTACATAGATTCAGATTCTGATGGTGTAGCATTTATGCAACTTTGTTGTCTCATCTCATATCTGTCACTGACTCCGTCTCTGATTCATGTTGAAGGGCTATAAGACTTTATTCTTTATTATTATTATTTTATTATTATTATTATTAATTATTATATTATTATAATTAATTCATATTTATTATTATTAATGTATTCATATTACTAAATATTATTTTAATATTATTATTATATTATTATTATTATTATTTTTATTTATTATTATTATTATTATTATTATTATTATTATTATTATTGATTATTTTATTATAGTATATATTATTATTATATTATATTATATATTATTATTTTATTATTACATTAATAATTTTATATATATTCGAAAAGGAGGAAATGTATCGTACATTTGACTTTGAATAAAATTTTGTGATGTTTATGGAATGTGGGGAGCCAAATTTGTTTCTAATGATTTGAATATGTATTAGAGGGAATGAAATTAAAAATCTTGATCATAAATTTTAATATAAGTTCAAACTTTTAATATCAAGCATAAATTATAACATCAAAATACGATAGCAATAATTAAGAACTAATATTTTGTAATTATTTTTCATTTGAGTTTTAAAATTGCTATTAAGATGTTAAAATATATAAACATTTTTAGAGATTCGATTAGATCCAAAGTACTTATACCAATACAAAGCTGACGTCACGATTTTCGTGACGTATGTAGGTGCCGTAGGCACCTACATACGCACATGATAGCAAATCATGTGCGTGCATAACTTATTTTTGGTGTACGTACGTGACGAAGTCACGTGCGTACATTACATGGTTGTATTCTAGGTATACGTACGTGTCGAAATCACGTAGGTACGCATGACCGAAGACCATGTGCATTCATTACCCTTGTCAGACTCTTTCATGAGGTATATATACGCTTGTACGCATAGGCAAGGACTGGGTCCTTGAGCGTACATTACCCGTGTTTGTTCACGTAGGTTCATGGCTGTTTTTAGCTTTCTTTTGGCAACTCTTGGTGGGTTTTTCATTCTTCACGGTCTTTCGTGAGGTGTTTCTGCCCTCCTCTGTTACTGCTTCTCTTGGTTGGTTTTACGCTCTTGTATCTCAGGTGTTTCATCCTTCACTGAGGTTTCATGAATTCGTTTTTACCCTCCTCTGGTGGTACTCTTGATTGGTGCTTTTACCCGTGTTCAGAGGCTTTATCTGTGCTTTGCTTAGCTCAAGCAGAGGTTATAGAAGCCGGGAGGGTTTCTCTTGCCCCAGACTCTCGAGCCTTTGCGTGACCACCACTAACTTTTGTACTATACTTACTCGTCATGTAATGAATGCGTTTGTGTGCATATTCATTTGCCTCCTTTTCCTTCTGAACGCCGCGGAACTCACATCAAAAGCGGATCAAAAAAGAATTTTACCAGCCGCGCCAGGCTGGTTCGAACTCAATCATGAACTTAGATCAAGATGTGTGTTTATGCACTGGTTGGTATGTATGCCTTATTAGGTGAAAATGAAGGCTATAAGAGGGGTATGCCTTTATATGCGCTATATGACAAATATATTATATATATATATATACTATATAATATATATATATATATATATATATATTATATAATATATAATTATTATAATATATATATATATATATATATATATAATAATAATATATCATATTACATAAGGCAAATATTTTAGAATAATTCCACTAACTGCAAATTTTATAGAGGCTATATTATAATATAATAATATATATATATAATATTATATATATATATATTATATATTATATTATATTATATAATATATATATATATCAATATATATATATATCATAATATATATATATTAAGAATAATGAAGAAGAGAGAAAGCAAGAAGAGAGAAAGAGAGAGAGAAAAGAGGAGAGGAAGGATAGAAATCAATTCATAATAATGTTGTCGGTTATTACGCTACATACGTGGCGGAAAATGCCCACCCCGCTAAGAGTTTTTCCGAAGATCCGTCAACCTTTAGGTTCCATACTCGTAAGTCATTGTCACTTGAATATGTATATTTATATAATATGTATATTTATTATGTATATAATGATTCTATATAATATATATAATATATATATATATATATATTATATATATATATATATATATATAATATATAATTATATATATATATATATATATACTATATATTATACATATATTATATTATATATTATATTATATTATATATACATAGTGAGAATAATAATCATATATATATTATATATATATTTATAATATATATATCATAATATAGTTAAGTATAACCATTAAAAAAAGAAATGTGCAAGTGCAAGATGATAAAACTATGCAAAATCAGTATACCATAATAGCGCAAGGAAACACACGCATATAATATTATATATATTTATATATATATATAGTAAATAATATATATATACTATTATATATATATTATACGATATATATATATATAATTATATATATATATTATTTTATATATATTATATATATCATTATATATAATATATATATAGAGATGAGACGAGATGACAGAGAGAGAGAGGACAGACCGACAGACGACAGCAGAAGACAGACAGACAGAAAGACAGACGGACAGACAGACAGAAGCAGAAGACAGAGCAACAGACAGAGACAGAGAGACGAGAGACAGAAGACCGAGAACAGAGAGAAAAGAGAGACAGGTGAGAGAAGTAACAAGGAAACCTGAGAAAAAGAGAGAAGACCAGCGAGAAGAACAAAAAGAAGAAATAATGAGACCTATTATCAAAGAGAAAACAAGAACTAATCACAAGAAGAAAGAGAACTCTAATCCAAGAGAAGAGAAAGAAGAAACAAGCAACCAATTCAAAGGAAGACAAAAGAGGAAACAGAACCTAATATCCAAGAAAGAACAACAATGATAATTTCAAAGAGAAATAGACAACGAGAGAAAAAAGAAGAAACAGGAACCTATTCAAATGAAGAACAAAGAGAAGAAAAAAGGAAACCTAATCCCAAAGGGGAAAAACAAGAATAGCTATTACCAAAGAGAGGAAATAAGGAGACCTATTACCAAAGAGAGGAAAGAGAGAAGAACAAAGGGAATGAGAACCGATGAGAATTGAAGCTTTCATTGACATACATTTGGAACCACCTAAGCTGATAAGTGAACATTAGGGAAATATTATAACTCCTGCTCTCTTAAGAAAGAAAATCTTAAAGGGTGCTTATTGTCCAACATATTGATGGTTTCACTATATTCAGTATAACATCAAGCATGCTGGGGTGTTGGCATCTCGGAGGGAATATGATAATGTAACATATGTCTTGTTCAAAAAAAGACCTATCTGCTCCTTATGGAATGATTCTCCACAGTTTGTAAAACCCTTTTTAACATACTAGGAATGTATGAAGAAGTCTGACCAACATGCTAATGACATGCTTTCGATGGCATTGGTGACGTTAAGGAAAAAACACATCGTTGTTTCTAAGGTTCACTCCAGCTGTTGACCTTAATGTGATTAAGACTTCATCTTTAGAGGGCTGAAAAGCTGCACATATTACTGGTCGTGAAAAGCGTGTTTAATGAACAAGCAGCATGATATAAATAGGTTTCTCAAGTACAAATTTCGCAGAATGTTTTCTTCTGCACCAATCGTACGCGGCCCCTAGATATGTCACCTGGTTTTTCACTTCTATATTAGTTCAACACACTCTACCTTTGTAAGCAAATCCAGTATATTGTTTGAAACATTTTCCAAATTGATGTTTAATATCCTTTCACACAGCCCTACTTTACACACGTCTCTTTCAACCCAAACAGAATACATTACTCTGTTGTGAAATTAGAGAGTTTATTATCAGGATGTAGATTTAAAGAAGCCGATGAAGGCCGAGTTAAATAGAAATGATCTGCGCTCTCCATGATTCGATGAACACTGACTAATGATTCTTAATTTCACCTGCTTTTATGTAGGAATTAAACTTAGCAGGGTACCCACACATTTTACCAAATAGTGCTTATTTCAACCAATACCTTTTGAAACTAATATCTTTTCAATTTTATTTACATTACTCAAGAGGTTGAAACGTATTTTTTGTATTTCCTGTTTATAAAAACTTCCTTTTATCTTTTCACCTTCTAAATCTTCCGAATAATATAATTTTAAACCGTCATAAGGGAAGTTCCTGTTATTATGAATTTTGAAAACTTCAACTGACCACCCTGATTCGTAACCTTTTCTAAACCTTTCCTCCACTCGGGAAACTCTTACATAATCACGCACGCCTGCACCTGAATCATCTTTAATTTTTCTTGGCTTGCTAGGCTGATGGCTCACAGGCTTTAATTTCAGCATTTCCAAAGGAGTGGATTTATAGTTCTATGGAACGATCTATTGTAAGAATGAGTAAGATCTTGTAATATGTCAATGTATTTAAAAGTATTCATTCGGGTGAAGTATCGATGCATTCGTTCTTTGATTGTGCCCTGAACTCTTTCAACTAAAGTAGCTTTATTACTAAGAAGGTGTACCCTATATCATACTCTTTAAATAATTCTTGAAATTTCCGACCCAAAAATTTTCCACCTAAATCTGTCCATAGTATTTTATGCTACCTCTTGTCAATCGATATAATTTCTTTCAATGCCCTTGTCACAGTAGCTGATTTTTTATCCTTTAAAGATTTTAACCATAAATATCTAGAATACACGAAGATGGTGAAAAGTATGTATTAGTACCCATCGTGGTACGAACTATATTTAACCATTTCAGACAAGTCCAATTGCTACACACTGTCGAGGAAGGGGGCTATGGTTTTCCGGGTGGGAAATTTTCTACGAACAGATTTGTATAGAGTGAAAGCTTCCTCACCCTCTAAATATTTTTTCAGTTCATTTTTCTCAATTGCAAAAAACCTTGAGGCAAACCTTGTGAACCCCCTATAGCTATAGATTCTTTAACATTACAGTAATAATCTACGCCATTTGCTCTATGTTTGAATACAAACAAAAGTGAAACATAATATATATATATATATTATATATATATAATATATATATATATATATATATATATATAATATATAGTTATATAATACTATATATTATTATATATAATTATATACTAAAATATATTAATATATAATATATGTTATTATAGTATATAATATATTGTATATATATAATTATATAAAGTATATATTAGATACTCTTCATACTATACTATACTATAATATAATACTATATATATATATATCATTTATATTAATAAATACTTATATTATATAATATATAAATATATTATTACCAATATAAATATATGATATATATATAGAATATATTTTATATTTATACTATATATATATTATATAATATATATTATAATATGTATTATATTATATTATATATAATATTATTATATATATATATTATATATATTAATATATAATATTATTAATAACTCTCATCAATATAAATATAATATCAGACATCCTACATTGTACATATGTTCCTTTTTTATGTGAAGTGTAATTATATATATCGTCATTTCAGCTTCAGTGTTTTACGGGCAGAGCCCAAGTAATCGAACGGGCTTATTAAATTATTAGTTTAAAATATATAATTATAATATTTTATAGTTGAAGTATCACTACCTATGTTCGTACTAAAGTACTGGATAGCAAAAGTGCTGAGTGACTATTTCACTCACTAGTATAATATTATTGAATTTCAGCAGTAGAGAATTAATTAACAAATAAATTTAAACAAGACACAAGCCAGACTTAAGTAAGATGATAGAATAGAAAAATGCATAAATTTAGAATGACTATGAATAATAAATAAAATATATATAAACTTGTTATAGGATCACTTCAAACACAAGTGATGTACAGATTGTTTATGACTATATCCATTAAAATACAGATATTTATCTTTCTCATCTTATAATTCTCACGAAATATTTTATCTTTAAAACCTAATTTGTAATATAATCTTCTTGGATGCAGTTTGTTTTGTTAGACCGATAGTTGAAGCTTAGAATTTACGCGTGATAAATTTGAAGCAAAGACCAATATTACAAATATTAATCGAGGTAGTTTTGCTTTGTACTATGTCGGTATTTTAGTCATACTAATTTGTTAGTTAAGTTCGGAGATATAATTTACAGGATTTCGATTCTAACATCTTGATGAATATATACTAGCATTAAAAAATGAAATTACATGTAGATTTTAAGTTTTTTAATTTATATATTATTTAATGACAACCGAATAGACTTTATGTTAATGTCTGGTTTAAAATGTTTTAGTAGAAGCTAGCTATTTCAGTTTGATTCTCGCAGCGAGCTCTATTAAACTTGAAAATAGCTGAGGGCTTACTACATAAAAGTATTTAGAAACAGCATTACTAAAGTTAAACGATTCCTCACTTAAATAAAAATTTCTATCTAATTTAAAAAAAAACTAATTTGTACTTTAATTTTAAATCTTGTGATTATATATTCAGAATGTGTAGGAATCGAAAAATCTGAAGATGTCGAAGTTACGAGCTCGAACCGTCTATAGAAAATAATAAATTTTAATATTATGCCTCTTATTTTTTTTATTGTCTATAAACATTAATGAAGATATTATTAAGAAAATTAAATGAAAATCATTTGAAAAAAAATATTGCGAAAGCATCAAATTTATAGAAAGATAAATAAATAAAAATGAGAAGTGAAATACACATCATAAATAATAAAGATATTATAAAGAAAATAAAAACAGGTTATCTGTTAATATCAAGTTTAACTTTGATGTGGGTAGAGTAATAGGTTATTCAGATTTAGAAAATATTAATTCCTAAAATTAATAATTAAATAATAATACGCACAGAATTTCTCGCCAAACAGCAAATTAACATACACAATCACATAAAGTAATTAGTAAATAATTGAATTTACTGAATAACTATGAATTAATTCCATCAATTTGTTTTAGGTTAGTTGTAAAGGTAGGCTGATTCTTTTTTATTTATTACCAGAGACTAAATTTTTATATTGATATGATAGAGAGAAAATAAGCGAATTTCTGTAAAATTTTGAACGGCAAATGCAAGATTGAATCTTGTGGAGATATGTTATGTGAGACATTCTCACTGTATCTGCTAATCTACCTCGCGCTGTGTTGCCAATGATGTTAAAGGTTCTCGTGTAAATCGATTATAAAATTAAATGTGCTCGCATGAGCTTTCTCTACTGATATTAAAGAATCGATCAGAAGTTAATGTCGACTAATCTCGTGCAAGAAGCTAGAACCTTCTATCATCACAAAATCACGTGAGAACTTACTAATGCATCTCACTGACATATCTTTAGATACCATCTATTAAACTAAACACACCTCCCTCTCAAAATAAGAAGACTTGTTAGAATTCTTTGAAAGTCTATATTCGATATATGCTTTGTAATGCCTACTCTTCAACTTTTATCATCTAATTATATAACGAGTATTCCATTGTGTATTTGTGCCTACCTTATTATGATAACGCTTTCCTATATATAGTTTATTAAAATTAAGTTCTCTATAATCTGCACTTCAAATTTATAACGTACAGTCTTGATTCGTAGACTTTGTAATCACTCTAGCTCACTCTGTAGCTATGTGTAAGATGAGTTGTATACATGATGTGCAAAGAGTTTTGAGGATTTATAATTTTTGCAAGGCTCTTGGACGTATCAATATTAGATTATACTGGTTTCTCCTTGGGATATAGTGGTTTGAAGCTCGCTCACTGAAATTTTACATACATTAACCTGCCAATACACATTCCTTTCTGTATATGAGTTCTCTCAATACTGCACAGCTCACTCATATTAGGGTCATATAAATTGATTATGGGCGTCAAAGAATTTTATAATGTAGAAAAGTGACGAGGATCATTCGAAGCTATTTGCATGATGTTCTCGTTGCGCAGGCTGCAGAATCATCACAAGTTATGATTATCTGCGTCTTGGAGAGTTGCTGATCTGTAAGTATAGATACTACCACCGGCAACTTGCAATCTGACAGGCCTAGCCAATCTGACCTTGTACAAATGCAAACCTCGAATTCTGAGCCAAACAAGACTCGTGATGCTTAGAGCGAAATGGAGCTGTGAATCTTGCATTGGGTAAGATGAGAGTTATAGTGGATAATTTGCAAAATAAATGAAGTAATATTGCAATTTCTTTTCCATACTCAATTTCATAAGGTAGTGACAGCCACCTTATTATTATTTGGATATACCACTTGGGATCAGCAGAGCCAATGATTGAGAAAGTAAAGGTTAGTAGAATGCACTACCTCCCTTCTGTAACAATTTCTTTTTATTTTTTATTTTAAAGGAGAGTTTTTTTAATGATGTTCTATGCCGACGTAAGCTTTACCTTCTGAGGTCGGTTTAAAGGAACATGTGCCCTTATAAAAAAAGATTTAAGAAGAAGATCGCATTGCACACTGGAACGATTTCGCAATCACAGATTAAATTTACTCTTTTCAGATGCTTATCTTTTTAATCATTTTATAAGTAGGAACATACTTTACACTAAAGCACAACATTAATCAGTGAAATGTACACGTTCTATATGCTTGGGGCAGGATGTGGTTGGTTTGGAGCAGAAAACGTTGTGATGGATTCGTTAGGATGAAGTTACACAAATAAATAACAGTAGAGATTTGATGTAACTTTTATTACTTTTATGATTTTCTTGTAGTGGGAAAATCTGATAGTACCTAACTACATTAGTTCTCGCTTCGATTCGAAACATCCCAATAAACAAAACCAAAACAAAAAAAGGAACTGTCCCACATAGAATTTCCCAAAATTCTCACTTGACGACGACAAAAAAAAAAGTATTTCTGTGAAGAATGGCGCAGATAAATTATCTGAAGACATTCTTAACTATATTTTCTCTCTCTCTCCTTTTGAAATTAACGTACCTTCTTGTGACTTTTCTATAATAAATGAATTGATTAAAGAATATAAAGATCTATTTATAAATCCATATGAAAATCCAAATTTAAATTAAAAAAAACGACAATTGGAACGATGGAAATATATATTTACATAAAAATAAAACGAATGAAGTTTATACATACGGAGGGTGATGACGTCATTAGTCCTACTCACACGAAGACTTGCGTTTCAAAAGCAAAGAGGGGGGAGAGGGAAGTGAAAGTTGTCCTTTACCTAAGAGAATTCTCTCTGAAAAAGCTGAAAACTATTCTTAAAGAGTTGAAGTGAGTAGAAATCCTAAAAAATTAAAATGCCGACAAATTTCATCTCATCTTTACGAAAGTGCTAAAAATGAAATAAATGAGTTACTTGAGGCAGGTGTAATCCGCCGAACTAACATCGAAAGGGATTCTCAGTCTCCCTTTTACCTAAGCAAGATGAACGAATCCAATTGGTAGTTGACCTAAGGTTTCTGAATCAGAGGTCAGTTTCAAACAATTTCACCTTGCCCAAAATCAAGGACATCATTTTTCAATTGCAAGGTTGCAGTTCTTTTCCAAGCTGAATTTAATCCAATCATATTGTAATATTCTTGTAGATGAGACCACTCAAAGATACTTCACAATCACATGCCGTTCGGTAGTTATTGTTTTAATTACCTAAGACAAGGTCATAAAAATTCCACAAGTTGCTACCAAAGATGGATGTCAACTTTACTTGGAGGTATTAATGACTATATGTTTATCTGGACTATGTCCTAATTGCAACTGCTTTAATAAAGGAGCATAGTGCAATTTTGAAAGAGATTTTGGCGAGGTTTAAGTATATGAATGTCTGTATGAACCCAAAAAAATTTTTACATAGCTATGGGAGAGTTAAATTTTCTGTTTCAACATAAGTGAAAGAGGAGTGTTGCCAAATAAAAACAAAGTGCAATAAAAATTGCAAATTGCAAAAACCAATATAAAACAGCTCAGAGGGTTCTTATAGGTCTTGAATTTTTGCGCTGCAATATTGAAGACGCAGCCAGCGTTTTGCAATCCTTAACAAACATTAAAAAAGAAGCCGCTTCAACAAAGAAAATAATGTGAGCGACCAGAACAGAGCGTGTCTTTAACAAAGCTAAATTTACAATAATGAGTTCCATATTGATATCTTATCCCAACGATAAAACTGAGTTGTGTTTGTGCTTGAAAATAAGTGAGGTTTCAATGGCAAGCGCTCTAATGAATGGTGCCGGTTCTAATGAAATTTATGCGCTTTAAAGCGCGGCATTAAATGAATCAGAAAGAGAACTTATTCAAATTTTAAAAGATTTTTTATTTGTAGCGTAAAGTTTTAGGAAAATATGCTTATTTTGTGGCTTACAAAAAAATTAACAATTTGTACAAGTATAAAATAGTAAAGTGATGACAAACTATAAAAAACGAAATATAAATAATATTAATAACGCTCGAGAATTGAGATTATTAAATTTAATTAGTGGTTTTGATGTGGAGTGGAAATTTATTGCAAAAGCAAAAAACATTTTTTAATTATTTAAATGAGTTGAAAGAAGATAAACACTGTGAAACAGCAGAAAATCATACATCAGAGGAAAACAACGCGCTACAGTTGAACTATCTGAGTGAATTTCTTGGGGAACCCTCTTTGGCCAATGGCAAGCCAGAGTCCATAGAATTAGCAACTCAAGCCAAGATCGAAACTCAAAAGTCCAAAGGGAAGGAGCCTATCGGGAAGCATAATCGAAATGCCCCCTGGCAACCATTTTCTATAGCGCCTCAGAGCAATGAAACGAGAATGAAAGCTGTTTTAAAATTTCTGAGAGGAATAGTATGGAGGATGAGATGATTAGCAGTTATAATAATAAAATAATAATAATAATAATAATAATAATAATAATAATAATAATAATAATAATAATGAAATAATAATAATAATAATAATAATAATAATAATAATAATAATAATAATAATAATAATAATAATAATAATAATAATAATAATAATAATAATAATAATAATAATAATAATAATAATAATAATAATAATAATAATAATAATAATAATAATAATAATAATAAAATAATAATAATAATAATAATAATAATAATAATAATAATAATAATAATTTTAAATATAATAATAATTTTAATGATAATGAAAATAATTTTAATGACAATAATAATAATAATTTTAATGATAACATTTTTGTAAATTTAATAACTTATCGCTAGGAGTGGGGGTGGGGGGTATGAAAGATATAATTGATAAATTTAATAGAGAAATTGATTTTCTAGAGTAGAGTGCTGAACAGGATTCTGACTCCTACAATATAGATCTCTTGCAGGAAAAGGTATATTCAGCGCTAAAAGTTTGTCACAAAGAATTTATATATAGGGATAA
This sequence comes from Trachelipus rathkii, assembly GCA_015478945.1. Lineage (NCBI taxonomy): Eukaryota > Metazoa > Arthropoda > Malacostraca > Isopoda > Trachelipodidae > Trachelipus > Trachelipus rathkii. Next base: position 12,034 of record JABUQX010042366.1, on the reverse strand, counting down.
GGTGACAACTCTGGCGGTCGACATATCGACTAAAATCGCAAGAATCTAATCAGCGATATACGCGAAAGTTCATACACAAAACCATTTGAGAGTAAAGCGAACTCCGATAGTTGTCAGGGGTCATTTTGTGTTTAAGAAAATGCATAGCTGCGTGAAAGTGTATATAAAGCATTGTGACGTCTGTCAGCGAAACAAAATGACGAAAATGATCAATCCTGAATGAGGAAGATTTAAAGGAGTGTCAGAGAAATTCCAAAGTCTTCATGTAGACCTTGTGACTATGCCGTGCATTAAGGGTTTCAAGTACCTATTAGTTTTCATAGACAGATTTAGCAAGTACCCGTTTGCTGCATAAAGGAAGCTACAGTGGAAGCTGTGATTTATGTCTTGATAAGTCAGCTATTTCCCTTCTGTGAAGCGATAAAAAGGGTTGTTTCGAACCGTGGAGGCCATTTAATAAAAAAAAAAAAAAAATTAATTTAAAAAATTAAAAACAAAAAAAAAAAAAATTAAAAAACTTAAAAATAAAAAAAAATAAAAAACAAAAAAAAAAAAAAAAAAAAAAAAAAAAAAAAAAAAAAAAAAAAAAAAAAAAAAAAAAAAAAATAAAAAAAAAAAAAAAAAAAAAAAAAAAAAAAAAAAAAAAAAAGAAAAAAAAAAAAAAAAAAAAAAAAAAAAAAAAAAAAAAAAAGTTAAAAAAAAAAAAAAAAAAAAAAAAAAAAAAGAAAAAAATTTCATTTTCTGTAAAGCGATAAAAAGGGTTGTTTCGAACCGTGGAGGCCATTTTATTTAAAGAGTATTTAACGAGGTGTATAATTTGTTCGCTATAGATCACGTCATGACCTCATCATATAGCGTAAATTCGAACGGGTTATGCGAGAGAATGAATGATACTTTAATAATGAGCTTGCCGTGCATGATAAATGACAGGGAGGATTAACGATTGGAATGGCCTGAAATTTTACCGTGGGCCCTAAGCTGCCTGAGAATGTCTATAAACGCAGAAGGAGTTTCACCGACTTTTCTGTTTTCGGCCAGAATTTGGCAATGCCAGGCAATGTGTTGATGACAGAGTGAATCTCAATACTTAATTTAAAAAAAAAGTAATTACATTAATGCGTCAGCCTCTGGCGCTTCACTCAGTTTATAAGAATTAGAACATATTTGTTCCAAAAGACCTTTATAAAGCTATATTTGCTATAATAAAAAATCAGCAGTATAATTTAAGTAAATTATCTGAGAGATATTCTGGTCCTTACAGAGTTGTGAGGATGAATAAAAACATTATTTATATAATAAAGCAAGGGAAGGAAGTGGTAGTAGAGAATCTCCGAAATGTAAAGGTGTATCACAATTTTGTAATTGTGGAAGAGAATAACAAAGAACCCAATAAAAATTATTAATAGTTTTTTTTTTTCAGTTGTGTTTAAAAGGTTTTTGTACAATAAGGCATTCTATATATAAAATTTAAATCAATTTTCTAGATGTTAAAAAAAGAGATTTTAATTTACCCTCTACCTCTCAAAGTCAAAAGTAAAATCTTTTTCTTCTTTCTACTTGTTATATGCTTATTGTAATTAAAATTAAGGAAGGAAGGAGACTGCTTAATTTTATCCCCTTTAAGCAGCCGTTACTCGAGATCACCACATGTAAAGGGCTCCCTCTTACTATAATGATTATGTACTCCTCCCTGTAATAGTAATGTGCAGTTAAAAGAAATTCAACGGAAAAATCTATTTGTTATGAGTATAATATGTCATGTAGTAGTTTAAATCCCATGTAAGAATCTATTCCAATTTTGTATTAACCAATAATGAGCCAAGAAGCTTGATTGGAGTGCCAGCAGACGGTTTGGTTAAAAACCCGGGGTTAGTAAGCTTTCATCTACTACAAGAAGAAGAATGTGCTGAGATTTTGGTTATATTATAAAGCCGGATAAAATATAAAGCATTGATAAACATAGTTTCAAATGTCTATGATAATAATCAAATATTTTTTCTATGAGTTAATCGTGAAATGTGTCATCATCTCAAT
>JABUQX010042365.1:15000-17500 GCA_015478945.1 Trachelipus rathkii | reverse complement strand
CACTCATGGGTCGGGCCAAATGTATATGTGTCATGCATTCATTTCACATTAAAAAAAAATAATATAAATAATAATAACTATCTATTAAATCTTCTTTTAAATTTAAAGAAAAATAAATTTATAAAAACGTTCATTTTATTTATTTATATTTTAATAAATAATTTATTTTTACATAATACTCCCCTATTTTAATAATACCGATAAAAGATTTATTAAATTAACTAACATTGCACATGTGATGGGGCGTTTTAGGCAATAGTTGTCGTTTCCACTTTTCTTCGAAATTATCACAGCCTTCCATTGACTGAAAAAATACTTAGTTCAAGGCCTTAAAAATGCTTAGTATAGGGCCGTAGAAATGCTTAGTGCAGGGCTGTAAAAATGCTTAGTGCAGGGCTGCTAAAAATGCTTAGCGCAGGGCTGTTAAAAATGCTTAGTGCAGGGCTGCTAAAAATGCTTAGCGCAGGGCTGTTAAAAATGCTTAGTGCAGGGCTGTTAAAAATGCTTAGTGCAGGGTAGTAAAAATGCTTAGTGCAGGGCCATACAAAATGCTTAGTACAGGGTTGTAAAAATGCTTAGTACAGGGCTGTTAAAAAACCGCTTAGTACGGGGCTGTACAGGCAAAGTTTTTCCAATAATTTTGAGTAAACCTTGTAACCCGTAAAATAAAATAGGTTAGTTTATCTTTTAATTAACTTTTTTTGTCTCCATGGTTTATGATAAAACTCCAATTTATCGTGGAAAAATGATTTAAAGAAGTATTTTCAGATATTATTTTCGATGAAAGTTATTTTTATATAATGTAGTTTATTTTTCTCTATTTTTTGGTATATAATTCTTTTTATAAATTAATCATCGTAAAACTAAAGTTCAGATTTATTAAAGACCCAATTATTTCGTCTTCCATTTATTTGAGCTATACCTTTTATTTTGGTTTTCTCTAATGCAAACGAATTTCGAATTTTAAGGACAACTAAAGTAATTTAGTTTTTGTTTTCTTTGCAACTAATGAGCTTTATTAAGTTTATTTTATTAATTCTGTATCATTTTTATATCTATTATTTATTATTATTTAAGGTAAAATCATTATTTATTTATTAAATTACTTAATAACGTTTAAATTCACTGTTTTGACTTTTTTGAGCTCCTCACTAAGTATCTCTGAAGGCCTATTAAAAGTTATGACCAAAGCATTCGTTTCAAGATTGACTCTTTGTAATTTTAAGAATTAGGTAATATATTTGTTTTTTTTTATATTCCTAGTTATACAAATTATTAATTTATAGTTAAATGTATTAAGAAATTATAATTACGTTTAACATTAGTTTTTTTCCATAAATAACCTTAATACTCTTATTATTGTTATTTCTTTCGGTTAACATTCGGATAGGCAACCGTAGACATCTTGTTTATTTCGTTAAGGGATATAATTACTTTTGGGAACGTTTTAGGCTTATTAATAAATAAATAAGTCATATGGTTTACCATATTTGAAGGGATTTGATGTATTGATTTATTTTATTAATTTTAAATATTCTTAAGTGGTATAATTTTGCAAGTGGTATAATTTTTTATAATTTTGTGAACCTATTCACGCTTGCTCCGAAGTTGTAACATGCTAGTGATGCTACCATATTTTATATTAAACTTATTTATTATTAAATTTGTCTCTTATTATCCTGCCACCTTTTGTCTTATCATCCAAGTTAACCCTATATATATATAGGTAATAGTTCGGTTTGAGGTAATGTTATCATATAACGATTGTTTTTTCCGATAATCGTAAGTTATCGGATATTGTTGTTACCCATATTTTTAAAAATATGGTTTGTTCGAACACGTATGATTGACACTGGCTTCAGCAAAATTTCCATTAAATAATTTTTCAAAAATGAAATATTTGTTTATATAGTTACGTATATATTAATTTGAATGTGTTATTTAAAATTAAAAAATTATGAAAAGATTGAAAAAGTCAAAATTTAGTAAATAATATATATATTATATATATAGATATATTATTATATATATTATATATATATAATATATATATATATAATATATATATATATATATTATATTATATATATATATATATATATATATATATACTATATATATATATATATATTAATATATATATATATATATATATATATATATATTTAGGAACCTCTTCTGTTTTACGACTCGTCAGTTTCAAATTTTTTTTGTTTTTTTTTAATATATGTTCTAGTATATGATCCTAATAATCAATTTTAGTGTAACGGAATTATTCAAAAATATATAGGACCTTTTTTCGTTTTACAAACTCCGTCAGTTTAATTTTTTTTTTTTTTTTTAACTAAAGAAAATTACCAAGGGTAAACCGCAAGATGCAGGAGTTCGGTTCGGCTTCCGGGGAACTACAGGTAGACTATTCCCCCCTCCGGGAGGGTCTTCCGGAACCCCCGCTCTTTGGTAGTTGGGTGTCGCGGGGGTTCCGCCCCTCCCGGGTATG
>JABUQX010042365.1:0-2500 GCA_015478945.1 Trachelipus rathkii | reverse complement strand
GGATTCGGGTTCCAGGGACCCCCCGGAGGGGGGTCCCCTCCTGAAAAAAGAAGAAATGCTTGGAATGCAAAACAGAGGAAGAAGAAAGGAAGGAAGATGGCGGAAAAAGGAGGAAGGATGGAGGAAGGAGGAAGAAGGAGGGATGAAGGAAAAAGTTGGAGAAGGAGTCTGAGTCAGAGGAGTCGGAGTTGGTACCGGCACCGGTTCTGGAGCCGGTGCGGTGCTAAGTTAATAAATATTCGTTTAGTCCCATATTTGTATCAAAATATATGCTTATAAGGTTGTAGATCTCGAAAATGACGGTTATAAAGTCGTAATGGGTATCAGGACCCCCATTAGGAGGGTCCCGACTGAAAAAAAAATGCATGGAGTGCAAAAAGAGGAAGAAAGGAAGAAGGAGGAAGAAGAAGGAAGAATAGAGAAAGAGACGAGTTGGTACCGGCACCGGTGCTGGAGGCGGTGCGGTGCGAGTTAATAAACATTCGTTTAATAATACAATATCATTACTGTTCACATAACTGCCTCTGTTCTATCATGTACATGTCGTCAGTTGCATTGCATCTTGCAAAGATAACCCGTTTTCTAAATGTTGAAGACTACATTTATATTTTCAAGTTTTTTTCCTTCTCACCAAAATTTTAACATATTCAATATATTCATTATTTTTGTATTTCAATTTATTTTGCCTTACTATTTTTTTATAAGTTTATTCTTTACATTTAAACTTTGTTTACTATTTTTTTTTACAAGTTTTATTCTACATTTATATTTGTGTTAATTTTTTTTAATTTTTTATTTTTTTCTTTATTTTAATTTTTAAATAATTTAAGGTCTATTTCTTTTTTATGAAGCTTTTAATAATACATTTATACTTTGTGTTAATTTTTTTTTATTTAATTTTTAAAAGGATTAAAATAACTTGTTTTTTTTTTTATCAGTTTTTTTTTTTCATATATTTCAGTGTGTTATTTTTTTTATTTTTAATTTTTTAAAAATTTTTTACTTTAATTATTTCTAAATTTATTTTTATTTAAATTGTCAATTTTTTTCCGTTTTCTTTTCATTAAACATTTTTTGTTTTATAATAAAAAATTTATTCTTTTTATGTTGTATAGCCTAAAAAATTTGCATTTTACATACCTTTAAAGCAGTAGTAAAACAGTTAATCAAACCACCCACCCCACCCGTGATCTACCCTTCTGTCCATCTGTGATTATTGATCTATTTGATCTATTGATCTAATTGATCTATTGATCTAGTTGATTCAAGTCATATTTTGTATAACATACACAAAACTGTTTATTTATTTTTGTTTGTTTTCTTTAAACTTTTTGGTGATTTAAAAAAATAATTTATTCTTTTCATTTTATAACTTACAAATTTAGTTTTTTTACATACCTAAAGCATCAGTAAATCTGTAAATCAGTTAATCAAAACCACCAACCTACACTTCTGTCCATCCGTGATCTATTGCATCTCGATCAATTGATCTATTGGATTCAAGTCATATTTTTTATTCAAATGAATCGTTATGTTTTACATACCCTAAATCAGTAAACTAGTAAATCCAAACCGCCTTCCAACCACCCTCCTACCCATCCGTGATCTATTGATCTATTGATCTATTGATCTATTCGATCTATCTGATTCAAAAGTCATATTTTTGTAACATAACCACAAAAAATCTTTATATTTTGTTTGTTTCATTTAAACATTTTTGGTTTTAACTTTTAAAACACACACAATATTCTATAACTTAAAAAAATTTGCAATATATTACATACCCTAAATCAGTAAATCAGTAATCAAACAGCCCACCCCACTCCCTCCTTACTCTCCATGGATCTATGATCTATTGATCTGTTTTTTTATTGATCTATTGATGCAAGTCATATTTTGTATAACAATAACACAAAACTTTTATTTATTTTTTGTTTTGTTTTCTTTAAAAACTCTTTGTTTTTAATGAAAGCAATTTCTTTTCAATGTTATATTAACTTCAAAAATTACGTTTTTAACATACCCTAAATCAGTAAATCTGTAATCAGTTAATCAACACCAATCCTACACTATCTGTCCAAACCCATGACTACTTTGATTCTATTGATCTATTGATTCAAGTCATATTTTTATTAAAATTGTTTATGTTTTACACACCCTAAATCAGTAAATCAGTAAATCAAAGCCACCATACCACCCTCCCCACACCATCCGTGATCTATTGATCTATTGATCTATTATTATTTGATTCAAGTCATATTTTTGTATAACATAACACCAAAACTTTTATTTATTTGTTTTGTTTTCTTTAAAACATTTTTGTGTTTTAACTTAAATTTTATTTAATTTTTATGTTATAAACTTAAAAAAAGTTTGCATTTTCGATACCCTAATCCGAGTCAACATCAGGTTAATCAAACCACCCTCACCCCCTCCTACCTTTCCATGATCTATCGATCTATTGATCTATTAGATCTTAATGGATCAAGTCATATATTTG
>JABUQX010042364.1:22500-39545 GCA_015478945.1 Trachelipus rathkii | reverse complement strand
AGTCACATTTTTGCTGCAGAATACAAAAGACATTTATGTGTTTATGGAGCAGGTTCTCGCTTCCCACAACATGGGTCATCCGGATCCTCAATCTGTTTTCACTGTTAGTTCAACACTTCCAGTGTAGGTTTCAACAAAAATGAATTTGGTAAGTCAAGACGTACTAGATCCAGAGAGATTCCCAATAGGTCAGAGGCCTTGTTGCTTTATTGAATTTGAATCTGGAATAGTAAAGAATCATATATCAAATAATTTAATTTAGAACACTACTGTTTTGTTAGATGAATTCTTCAGGATACGAGCCATTCTCTCCCATGCAAAAACCCACCATCTTGCGTACAGAGGCAATCTTACATGTTTAATGTGTTGATTCTCATTTGCTCCTGAAATTCATCTGAAATTAAAAGAATTTTTTATAGCATTACCACCATGACGCAAAATTTCTGCATGTTCAGAATACAAACAATCTACAATTCCGATAAATGTATGAAATCGCATGAAAGATGATAAAGGACTAGATGGACTGATTTGGTATTACGGTATTCCTTTATGCATTAATATATGCGTTGTTTACTGGGTTATTTATGTGCTATAATCCCGATAAAGTGTGAAATAATATATACATTTTCTTTTCTACAGAGCCATCTCTCCAAATCAACTCCAGTATGAATCAACTCCAGTATGCTTAAATGGTCTGAAAAAAGTCCATTTGAGCTTGTGTAAATAATAAAAAGATTAGGAAAGAAAGTGAAACTGAATTATACTTATTTGCAAATAACCACAAGGACTCAAAGATGAATTTGACTGTTTACGTGAGCTTTATGGAGCAATACCTTCACATACTGATTTATTTTGAACACTCCTGCATGTATTAAGTCAAGATGCATCAGAAACAATGAGCTTTGCTGTAGATATGTTTTTTTAACTAAGCAAAATAGCATAGATCATTAAAATCATATGTAAAATTTCCCTCTTTATGTGTGGCTCTATAAAGGTAGTCACGTCTCAAAAATAAATTAAGCTCTACTTCGAACATTAGAAGGTCATTTTAAAATTTATTCTTTTTGCAAAATAATTTTAAGAGTATTTTTTACAATTTTCTTTACTTCTTATATGGTTAAAATATCTATTAGTTTCTAGTTTGGAAAATGAATAGAAAACGATAAATAAGGGCAAACTTTAAAATTTATAATATCCAAAATAGTTCTACAGATCGTTTTTTAATACGATATGTACGATTATATGCTATCGATTTAGCATTTGACTTGCTTCTGAAACATTTTAATTCATGCTTGGGCCATTGGTTATCTAATGCAAGCAAATAGGGTCATACAGTGTGCGCATATGCTGATATGTATTGCGAATATTTATAATAGAGAAAATCTTGTAAATTACAATATACGAAATATTAGTGCATTTCAACAATTTAAAACATGTTTTAACTAAATCTTTCTAAAAATCCATAATTTTATTTTAAATATCAAGAAAAATATCTTTTTTTTTTAAGTTTGTTTAGTTTATTTTAGGTAATAGAGCCAGTCTAATATTATTTTAGCAATCGTAAATAGACATATGTTTATATCCTTAAAGTAGAATGAAAGCAGAAGAGTTGATTAACTAGGAAAAACTATACTTCCAAATAGCTTCAAGATAGGCAAACTTCTAATTTTTTAAAGGAGCAACTTTTGCTTTCGATAAATAATATTTATGATTTACATTCAGAGGCAATATACATTACAAAGCCATAAGCTAATGCTGAAGCATCCACAAAATATAATTTAAAGTAGCATTGTTACTCATAATCGAAAACAAATTCGAGTTATACATGAGAAGATTTTTAGAGCAATATAAATCGTTTACTCAATTTCGATATGTGCAGTAATAATCGGAACTACCCTCATCCCCATTGAGTCTATGCAACCTGCCAAGTTTGTATCATCAGAGCTAACCCTTTATAGTTACAAGGCAAAAATTAATGAACAGAGGATCAAAAAAACCTTGATATTGGACAATAAACTCACGTTTAGTTTCGATTACTACCGCCTATGTTGAAAATTATCAAGAGCATTAGTATCCGCTTCCCTATTAATAGTAATATCCCAATAATTCTTTCGTTCTTCACCAACCATTGCAATCTCACACGGGTACGTCTTTCTATCAGAATGGTCTCTGAGCCTTTTATATTTCGTATTCCATAACGTAAATAGAAATCACCCTCTTCCATGCCTTTCAACCGAATTCTCTGTAAAGGTGTAAGGGTTCTCGAAAAGGAATGGGTTTATCTAATATGACTGTAAATGAGATTGCTACATAGAGAAATTTTTTTAAAACATGAGACCATAAGATCATTTAGATAATACTTATTCTGTGGATATGATTGAACGTAATTCAAAGATGAAGGAGAAGACGGCCCATACCAAATAATCTGGCAAGCAATATGCCGCGATTATAATTCTTGATATTTTTATCACATACCATAGATGCCAACGATTTTTGTTCTTCTTACTAATTTTAATCTGATCTGAAGGAAGGCGGATTTTACTATATGACATAAAAATTCAATTGTGCAAACTTAAATAGATTACATCATATTTTAAATAAATAATGATAACATCAATGCCCGGAAAAGCAGCTTTCATCAGAGGATCTGGATTTCGTCTTTTTGAGGGGCGTACAATTAATGACGGTTCTTATCTATATGTTTACCTGTTGCACTTCTTACTATTATTGTCGTGTTACCCAGAACATAATTTTTTAGTTGTTCAGAAGCACATTTATTTTTTCGATATTACCTTATTAATTGTTGTGTGAAATCCTTTTGAATAATTTAATCCGATTCTTTTATATTTTGTGGTGCAGAATTAAAATTTTCAATCGGTTTTCTCCTATCACGAACCATTTTCAAGCGATGTTCTTATATTCTAGGCTATTATAAAGGTAAAATGTAGTGCAGTAAATGGAAAGGTGATGATTTTAGAAAGGAAAAATGTTCTTACAAAATAATACCTATAGATTCTACAACTATACAAATTTCTAAACCAAAATCTAAGTCTGTATTATTTTTTACAAAAATCAAGAAATAAAGAGGATAAGAAATAATAGGATTTATAATTATTTATTAACTTTGAACCAATATTATTTTTGAGTCACAGTTGGAGTTTCGATATTTTGTTTAGAAGAATCGATTATATCATAACCTAGTCATGACACAGCTGATTGGTCTCCTTGTGAACCTGATCAGAATCAGTTATATTTGACCCTATCTTCATTTATAGAAATTTCTGACTTCCCCTAAGGGAATCAAAACCATCACTCCACCGCATACTGAGCCTTTCTGCATGGGTAAAAGTATTAACTGTGCGTATAATGCTGTAAAATATCGACCCCTATTAACTTCGACTGATTCAAATTGTATTTCGTCTCTTGTGAGAAATTAGTTACGATTAAATTGATACTTTATCTCCATTTTCATAGTCATGAACAGCGCTGATCCACCCTCCACTGAAAGTCAAGATCTACGTCATCAAAGCGTTAAGAGAGAACTTTAAAATTTTATCTTCAAATAAGAGTTGACGATGTAGACCCTTTTTAATATTTTATGTATGTGACCCTAAAAATGTTTTTATTTCATTAGTGCTATCTTTTTCACTGTTTTCATCAATTTGCAGAGGCCGGAACCCTAGGTTTTAAAAACTACATTAGTGATTTAGTCATGATCCATTTAATTTAGATATTATTTATTTTATTTTTATTTATTAAACATTGTAGTAGCAAATTTCTGCAAGCAATCCTCCCCAATTGTTATAGCAATATTACTTACAATTTTTCCCTGTATCTTCTGATTTGATGTTTCCACATCTCGGCTCCACCCTTTTCTCACAATCTGCTAGAAGAATTTATACATAAACGCTTGAATAATATGAGGTGAGAACTTACAAACTGAAACCAAGATAACTAATTTATCCTTTGAAGACCATAACATGAGGAAGCAAGGTGTTTATCGCTACTACATCTGCCACATAAGCCCAGACTCTTATCACTTGAGCACTCGCTCTTTATTGTTGCATAATTTTTACATTTAAACATAGAATCTTCTATACAAAATTTGCAAATAGAGAGAAGTCACTTAGGTTTACCTAGATATTCTCTCCTATGTCTTCCCAATTTACTACTAAAAGTGACATTAGTTTTATTTGATTTACGCTTTTAACGATATTATATTTTTATTTTGGAAATAAGTTTTATTAGCAAAAAAAGTTCTGAAATTTTTTCTAGAAAATTATTTTTAATATTTCAGATGAATAGTCAAAATGTATATTAGATGCGGTACAATTGGAATTACATTAATTAACAATCTTCGTTTTAAGGAAACAGGAAGTTTGCTGAAAACTATATTACCTAATAATACGCAACCCGGAGTTTCGTGAATGAAAAAATCTAAGTTGAAATTTTGTAAATCGTATGTCATAGCTCTGACGTCATTTAACCATGTGCGTGCTTTCTCATACTGAATTCCGCAATTTCGGAGCCGGAATATTTAGTTATAAATTTCATCTACTATACTAAGATTATCTAAAAACTCCTTTTTAGCAGTTTTAAAAGCGTTATGGCATAATTTTCATTGGTATTACTTAAATGCTGAATGACTTGAAAAGCATAATCTTGCAAATATGATTTAAGGTATGACAATTTAGCTTTATCAGTCAGTGAAGACTTACATCCTATTAAATTATCGAACTGTGAAAGGAATGAATTAAATTTGTCCATATCCTCATTGCGGTGAAAAATCATGCATTTCAATGCAGGAGGGTTAGGTTCACGTTTTAATGGCAAAGCATTTTCATTTGAAGCATTATTATGAATATGTTGTTCATTAATTTTTGCTAAATTTTCTACTCTACTGATTTTAATTCTAATATCATTTTGATACTCAAATTGCCCATCTATCTCTCTACCAAACAAAGATTTATCTAAATCAAATAACTCGTACTTACTATAAACTTGCATTATAGATTCATTTATCAGTATAATTAACTCTAAATTTTCCTTGATCGAAAACAAAGCAATTTTTGTGTTTTCATCCAATTTAGTTTGTGTGTCAACATTAAACTTATTAATAGTTTTAAGAGCATTTGTTATTTTTCGCTTACAAGAAGCGCGTTTGAGAATAAACTCTCTCGTTTCTAATTTACACTTTTCAATAGTTTCGGCAATTTTTTCTGCGGAAAGATTTTCGTTTTAGTTTAACCTGCGAAATTTCACAAGCCATTCTGAATTTATTTCACATTATATTATTTTTTAGGAAATATCTTATAGACTACAAATATTTAAATTAACTTTGACCAATCTCTTAAATTTCCTATTGTGATAAACCAAACAAGGACCGTACGCGCACCATCGATAAAGAATAAAGATGAAATAAGAAAGAGATTGCATAATTAATATAAGGTAGAATAATTCGATATTATCCAGAATTTCATCTAAGTCTCTCGATTAAAAGCCCGATCCCAGTTTAAGTTTATTGAAGGGGAAAGAGTAGACAGAGGAGATAAAAAGAGAAGAAATTTTTATTAAACGTATATATATATAAATAAAAGTTATAGTTTTAAATCATTGAGACGTCTAACGTAATGTCGATAGATAGTTTTTGCCATTATAATCTCATTCCCAGATACAAACTCCAGTGAACAAATACTAGGAATATTGTTAACTAATGTAATTTAATGATTAGAATATAATATGATAAAATAAATGATAAATTATTAATAAGAATGTGAGACGACATATTCTCCCTGTACAATCTGTATTGATTGAAATTTAGAAAGTTGATGCTTTTATACGGCACCAAAGTCAAAGTATCTTCTTCCTTCTAGTTAGTTTTTGTAAGTAAAGACTTCCTTAATCACTATGCACTTTTAGTTTGAAGGTTTGAAGAAAACGAGGTTGCATAAAAGACCGGGATATTTCTTACGTTTGTCTTTGGTTTTCACTTCTTTTAAATCCGCTTTTCTTCGGTTCCTTCTTGAAAGCAACATAAGTCGAAATGAAACAAGATATAAAATTATTATTTAAAAAGGAACAACGTTCAACAATTGTTTCTGTTGTGCACAACAAATAATTTTAAACCACTACAAGTTAATACAACAAATAGCAAGTGTAGAATAGAAAGAAGCTCTTTCTGACAAGTAATTCGCTTCTAATTAACCTTTTTTAGTGTGTTGACTTTTTTAGGGCTCCATTTGTCGTCTCTTAATTAATAAATGAATGATTATGAGGATGAAATGAGAGAATGAAAGTATCTTATATATTTAGATGATAATGATGAAAAGTGTATCTTAAATTCTAAATTCTAATTTTACAAATATAATATCTTAATATATATATATATATGATATATTATATAGATATTTATATATATAATATATTAGATATATAATATATTATATATATATACTTAATATATTATAGATATATTATATTAGAGATATTATATATATATATATATTAGCATATATTGAATTTTGTTTTAAATTCTAGCTTAGTAATAATCTTACGCAAACGAAAATATTTGAAATTTTTTTTTTAAATTTACTACGTTAATTTTTTTCTATAATAAAATCGTTGATAATCGCTAAAAAAAAATTCAAATTATCGAAAGATAATTTTATTATCGATATATAATATCGGGGAAAAACCCGGAAAAATACACATAGTTCATTATCCCGTAAATTAAAAGCCAAAAATTGTTAGACTTTTTTTCGGAGCCTTTTATTTTCATAATTTTTATGAACAACATTACATTTTAATATTACGCTAAATACAAAAAACCTTTAAAGAATTTTTTGACACATTTTTTTAAATTAAAGTTATATAGTTTTAATACAATAGTTGCGTAAAGCTCTCACATTAGCAACATAATTACCTTAACTTGTTTTAAGATATTAGGCTTTAGTGATATTTAATAAATTTTAGTTAGTGAAATAATAGGTATAAGTTAGTAAGTTAATAATTAAAGTTAATAGTAATTATGTAAGCTCTGTTCTAATAGTTGTGACTGAGAGGTAATAGCTGCCCCAGTTGTATTTTGATGCAGGAAATGTGTTATTGAAGGATGATGGGAAGTCTGAGTTGAAATGTGAATGAATGAGGATTGGGTTTGAGTGAGAGAAAGTCGGAATTTTTAGGAAAAAGGTTAGTAGGTGTCAAGCACAGGAGAGTGGGATATAGGTTAGAGAGAACTATGATTCACCTAAGGTAGGAAGATGAGAATGGGATAACAGAGTAGTGCAAATGGAGTGCAACGAATGAGATGAAATAATTAAATAGCTCAAAATTAAAGATCTCGAAAGTCAGTCAGCTTTTGACCTCATAAACAGTTTAGCTATCTTCAGAGGGAGGATGGAGAACCAAGGTAATGTGAGTTTCTAAAGGAAGGCTGAATCATTGCTAATTGGAGAGACTATGAGACGATACCTAGATAGACTCTTTCAAATATGGATTAAGGAAACAATTCGAGTATGTATCCATTGCAAAAAAGGCCAAAAGCTTATTAATTACTGTTTCTATTACTTTCCACTTTCACTGACCCTCTATCTTTGTGGCACAAATGTTGGTGCTTTATCTCTTTTCTATAGGTACTGCTGCAGCAGTGCTCGAGGTAACTTTTTACTTGCATACCACCACTCTCTTTAATATGCCCTCGTAATACTAAGGGTTCTAATCTGTGCCATGAGTTTGGGTGTATAATGTAACTCCAGTCTAGTTCACTGTGGAGCTTTCCTTCTTTCTCCACCTCCCTGTCTGTGGAATTCTCTTCCATTGTCTTCCTGCTGAATTTTATCTCCCTCACATCTAACACCTGTCATGTGCTCATCTGCTTATTTTGTTGCAGTTTACATCCCCAACACCCTTCAGACCCCCTCCTTGAATAGCGGCGGTGACAACTGTAATGTTCTTGATGTCTCTATATCATACTGTAAATATATATATATTATAGTATATATATATATATAATATATACTATATATTAGTATATGATAGTATAAATATTAGATAGTATAATATAATTCTCCATCAAATATAATGTATTATATATATATATAATAAATATATATATATATATTAATATATATTTTATATAATACGAAATATAACCTAAAAAATAAAATATCGGTATCAGTATCAGTAGTATCGGCAATTTTCGGTAGTGGTATCAGTGTTGAAAAAATTGTGAGTACTGGTATCGGTATCAGTATCGGACTAAAATTTCAGTATCATTTGCCAACCACTTAATGTTAATACCCAGAATAATCCTGTCCCGTCTTCGTCTGGGCTTCATCCGCTCCCTTCAGATATGAAGAATAAAGATTTGCATAAGGCCACCTTTCCCCTTCCTGTCAAAGATGTATGCCTCCTCTATAAATGTTATGACACAAGACACCATATTAAACTGCTCAACTTTACTGACGTTCAGCATACAACTTTGATCACCTCATTTCAGTTACAGATCTATGACTCGCCTGCTATAGTGGCACAAGATCTCAGGATCACCCACATTGCTCATAGGAGTGAGTTGAGTGCTACCAATTATATATTATACCATAAAATATTATATATATATATATATAATATATTGATAATTATATATATATATAATTATATTGTATATATATAAATTTTATTAATATATATTGAATTTATTTATTTTTTTACATGTAAATAATGATAAATCTTTCCCATTTTTATTATATTCCCTCCCCTTCATTTACTCCTCCGTCTCTTCATCTGCAACTTTTTCCAATTTGGTCATGTTGAGAAACAACACACACTTCAATAAAAATGAGGAAATTTCTTATTAATTAATTTGATCCTTGTACTTTATTTGCTTCAAACTTTTTAAAATTATTTTAAATTATTAGGTATAACTAAACTTTAGATCCTAATTTTAATCAATTATTATCAGACACATTGGATATTGTAACCATTAAATAAAATTTGGAATAGCAAATCGTCTGTGTAATTATTCCAAATAATTCAATTTGTATAAATACGATGAGAAGATAGCATAAATCATCATCATTCATTGCACAAGGTTGAAACAAAAAGTCAGTAAGGAAGTTGCCCTTTCCTGGATGTATTCTCTACTTTTGAATACTTTGAGAGAATCTCCCTCCGATCTAGTTCCTTTTCCTCCCAACTCTACATGTCTTTAGCCAGATAGACTAGATATTTTGTGGAGAAAGAGAGATCTGCTTTTGTTGAATGTGGAGAAAAAAATAAATATTAATATTTACAATTGAGTAAGTGTAAAGTATCTCTTTTATTCTGTCTCAATTCTTTTTATGAAAAATGAAAAAAAATATTTTACACATTTTTACAAATTATTAATCAATGAAGCAAAAAAAAAAAAAGAAAAGAAAAACATCAGTTATACTTAAGTGTCCTACATTTATATAGCCATATTATCTTCATCATTAAAATAATTGAGGACCCATATAATAAGATGTATATATAAAATCATTTTATTGTTTTTATCAACAGTCGTTATTTTTAAGTCGAAAATACTGTTAACAAAGTAAATTTTGAATTCGATGTATTCATGTGCGATTAAGAGGTAGTGGAAGATTAAGCGCATGAACCACTTTAGATAATCAGAAGATCTTCATAAACAATGACGAAAGCTGGTTGAACAGAATTTAGTTGTTGAAGAAATTCCACGCGTAACAGTTTATTATTAGTATTATTGTTATTATTATAATTATTATTATATGATTTAGTTATGTACATATAATGTTCAGTTTACAAATTTAGCTTTTTCCACAGAAAGAAAATAATTTATACCACAAAAATATATGTCAAAGATCGTTTGGTGACCAAGACTGGCCAGATCGACAGGGCAGAAAAAGATGGAGTATAATCAAAATATTGAACATAAATTTCTCAATTTAGAAGAATAACATCTGTAAGAATAGGACATTAAAAGGTGTTTTATTTGAGTTTTCATATAAATTTGCATGTATCCCTCGTGTGAAATATTATGATTCATAAATTCAGTATTTATCACTGTGTGACAAATTTTGCTGATACTTTGTTGAATCCAAGTATCACTCGGTTCACAATTTTTTTGGAGTTTACTTGACGTTTCTTAAATCGCTATAACTTCCTTCTTTCAAGATAAGACTTGCAAATTCAGCAATGAGAGATAGTTCAAGAGATTCTGAAATCAATTTATAAACCAAATGGAAAACTTACTATTAGTGTAACTAAAATTATTTATCAACTTTAATAGTTTTATTCCAACGCCTTATCTTTAGCTATAATGATTTAAAATGCACCCTTAATCTGGATAATTTAAAAAAAAAATGTTGTATTAATTCTCATTTATTTCAAATATCTTAAAATCTGCGTGAATTGAAATAAAATGCCTGAGCCTCACAATAATGAAACATAAAAGTTATTGTAATATAATAATTTTTGAAAAAAATATCTCAAATGTGAAAATAATAGCTAAAATTTCAAAAAATCCCAAAAAAAAAAAAAACAAAAACCATTTACTTGGAATATTTCTTTTCGAGTTTCCTATTCTTGATCTTACCGTCTGCCTCGTCTCGATACGACATGCATAATAGTAGCTCAGCCATTTCTCCTCTCTCTCGAGAACCATCTTAGTCACGCACTCACTTCTCACATGTCCATCACTCTCTTGTCATACGCTGTATACACGAACTAGGTTCACGCATCTCATATATACATCTAACATACTCAGATGAGTCTTCTCGCACTCTCTCTTACTCAAAGACTAATCATTACCGAATAACCTCGTCTCTTTCGATATCTTGCTCCGCACGTCCTCAGCACACGACGCAGACTCCATCTTCGCTCAAGTAACTACACTTTTTGTCTCTGACCTACTAGTCACTCGCGACTTCGAGCCATCTGAAATGAGCACTATTCAGCAGTATAGCCGTATGTGATAACCTTCTCTGGCACCTATGACTCCCGACCCATCACCATTCCCCGTAGCGAGTGCGTACCCTTGCAAAAATGGATAATACCAACATACCATTATCTTTTCTGTTTTTCTCGAATTCATTTGTTTTAATGTAAAATTTTGATCCACACATCCTCTTTATTCTAAACGCACCTTGTTCACCATCAGTCCTTCAGTCACTCGCACTCTTTCGACCAAAATACCAAAATATCTTCTCTACAACACTCACTAAACTAATTCCCCTTTAAATCCTACAGTTCCCCATATCCCCCTTACCCTTATATAAGGGTACTATTACTGCTCTCCTATAATCCCTCAGAACTAAATAAACGCTTTGTTACACAACTTCCAAATCCATTCAATCACCATCTCACCTCCGTTCTTGATCATTTCACCAGTAATTACATCTATGCCTGTAGATTTACCATTCACCAGCTTTCTCTCATACCCATTACCTCCTCCTTACTAATTATCTCATCTCCAAAATACCTATTCCTTCTTGCACCATCAAATCCACACACATTCACTATCACCTCTTCATTACTGCCAATGTTATGCAGATTTGCAAATGTTCCCTCCACACTCTCCGCACATCCATCTCATCAGTTACGAAAGCACTATCCCTATTCATTATTCTAAGCAGATTCCCTTTATTCTGATTTCTTAACCTTCGCGATCTTCCTCCAGAAAGAAGCTTCCCTATTCCCTTGTAAGTCCTCATTGATCCTCCTTCCAATAATGTCATTACCTCTTTTTTCTCTCCAACGTATTAAACTTCTAAATTTAGTTTTCCTTTCCTACTTACTCCAAACATCCTTCTTTTGTAACTCCTCATCATTGGCTTTTAGTACATTCAACCACGCTTCTTTTCTTACTTTGAATTTACAGCTTGCATCACCTCTTCATTCACTCAAAGTAGAAAGCTCTTTTAGAAACGAACCTCAATCGTCAAGAAAGAAGAACTTTGAACTTCATTTGAAGTCACAAGGTAAGAAGTTTAAATGTGATATTCATTTTTGAAGTAAACTCTGAGCAAAATTAACAAAGTATCATTAATGTTTTTAGGTAGGTCAAAATAATTACATTATTAAATATATTTGAGCATTTATATATTTATTACTTAAAAACTATAAAACTTTTCACTTGCATACCTTCAACTATTTTCATAAAACTGCAAGTAATTGTGATTTATATGTCTTACACCCTTTTAAAGGAGGAGGAAAAAAATTATTAAATGTTCTGAGTGTGACAATGAATGAAATCGAGAAAGAAGGCTAAAATATCGCTGTGTTCATAGCTGTACTCAGAACATTTAAAATACGTTGTTGTTTTTTTTTTAAATATATTTACATTTTTATATCCTCTAAAAGGTTTAATAGGACAAACTGTCCTCAAACTTCGAGTCTAATGCTGGCAAATGTTCTCCTTTTCATACCCAACACCAACCTGATGATACTTAGCTCATTTTTTTTCTGACTTTCACAACATATCCATTTCTCTGTGCGGAAATCTTTCTAGATGAGGCAATCAATGCTATGGTTAATGTTTCACACCATCACTATTTGTACTACCCAATATACTTCTTCCATGTTCCACATTCTCTGGATTTGGTATTTGATGACGATTTTATTTTACTTGTGGATTTAGGTCTTTAACTTGTTTATTAATAAATATCTGCACTTACTTTTCCTTATTTTCCCAGCTTGGCAAGAGTTCTTGGTCTGAATTCCATTTTTTATAAAAATGTGAATTTTTTTTTTGACTATCCTCAACTGCGCTTATTAGTTTCTTCTTGTTGGTAATTTATTTTTGATCCGTCCGATATAACAAGGTGCTTATCTGTTAGTATTTATTTCATTCCTTGGGTATATTCTGATTCGTTGGTATGTTGTTGCCAGGGATTCACGACTTGTACAACAAATGGAGAAGATATTGAAAACCATAGAATCATCCCCTTAATTTAGTTTCAGTTCAACTTTTTATCCTTGCATTGATGTTATGAATCCTCATAATTTTTTCTAGCCCCCCCCCCAAAAAATAAAATAAGTGAGATTTTCTAATTTTTTTGTTAATTATTAACACCAGATTATTATTGGTCTTTTTTAATATTATATTGATTGAGAATAACACGGGCAGATCTGTCTTTGCTGAATGACACATGATCAAAATGGTAAAAGTTTTTCTGTTTATTATTACTTTTTGTATTATCCCCCTCAAGAAGGTAACCGCCTTAATAGGAGAGAGTGGCTTAGAAACTACGGTGTCTGTTGAGTTTTACCTTCAATTTTTTTGTTTTTATTTTGCTTGCTTTCTTCCCCTTCCCAGATCCTAATCTTATTTATTATCATCATTGTTATTTTCTTAGTGCTGTTATTTTTATTATTGTTCTTATTTTTGTCATCATTATTATGTTTTAAGTATTATTGATTTTCTTATTGCCATTGTTGTTTTTTATATATCGTTTGTGCTTCTCTGTCTTTTTCCCCTTCCCCAGTTATTCTCCCTTCTCAGCCATACGTGCTAACATACTTACTCCTGGCATCTCTTATGGGAGTCTCCATCCTCGTTCCCTCCCAAATCTCCTGATAGCCATCGAGTCGCTGTCCCTGTGCTGCTCTTGTTCTTATCTTTACCTCCTTCATCTTGGGTGAGGGTACAGCTCAAAAACCGTTTATTATCGCCTTTCTCTGGGCCTCATATTGTAGGGACCCGAACTTCGACTAACTACTGTAAGAGACTTGCCCACACTTGGGTGATAAATCTTGGGCTCTGCGAATCATGACGTTGTGGAGCACGGCTATTAGTTTGTCATCTCTGATAACTGACGCCGAGTTTCCTGGGTTTTCCTGAGGCCACACTCATAGCCCAGGCCACGGGGTTGGATTTCGGGAAGGGAGGTTTTGGGCTCTGAATGTGAAGTAAGCGTTTTTTCCACGGTTACGCTCCAGAATATACCTAATTATTTTCATCATTTTTGTTATTGTATTTGTTTATTTATTGCGGTTCGAATGTTAAAAGAAGTATTTTTTTAGTAAACCTAATCAATACTCTAGTTAGTGAGTCCACTCCACTATGGATTTTTCTGTTGACTCTCCAACCGAGAGGCACCGCCATGATAACATCAATGTACAATCCAGTTAGAAATTGGAGGCGGTGTCGGGGTGAGGTGGCTCTGCCCGGCGAGCCTATGAGCGGGGATTAGGTGCTGATGGGGTTGGGAAGGAAGGGACGTTTTCCCCGATTCTGGTTCGGGGCCCTCTCCTGCTGAAGCCCGTGGTCGTCCGCTGTCGGAGGACCCACTGAGAATTCGGATACTTTACATCACCCTCATGACGAGTCTCCTGCACCTCACGATACCAACAAGCGTCATTGTTATTCCCTGGAGCCTGCTTCAACCAATGCTAATGAAATTAATAAAGGAACTTATTTAACTACTGAGAGGGTGAGGCACTCTTCTCAGTCCACTAAGTTGACGGGTGAATGACTGTCCAACTAATAGGAAACATATTGACGTGGAGAATAATTTGACTCGGATCTTTGGAAGGGGAACTAGCCCAAATTATCGACAGGGAAAATGGTCGACACGCCATTAAAAAAAAATTCAGAAGGTGTCCAAAGCGTCGACAGCATTTTGGTCGACAACATTTTCTCATAAGGTGTCCAAATCGTCGACACATTAAATCGTAATCGATTAGAAGCTATTCATCGATTAATCATTAAATTTTTTAATAATATATTATAGTATATATATAATTATATATATATATAAATATACATTTTATTATTCTATATATTTTAGATGTATTAAAGAAGTACATATATCGTATACATAATAATCATATATATAGTATATGATGATACTATATATAAGTTTTAATAGGTTATTACACGGCAAATTAGGGGGCTCGAGCCGACGGGGAACAGAAGGGGGGACGTTTTCCATACCCCGTAGGGGAGGGGCGGAGAAACCCCCGCGACACCCAAATACCAAAGAGCGGGGGTTCCGGAGGTTCCGGAGACCCTCTCCGGAGGAGGGGAAATAATCCTACCCTGTCGTTCCCCGGAAGGCCGAGAGACCCCGACTACTGCCATCTCTGCGGTTTACCCTTGATGTATTCTTTAGTTAAAAAAAAAAAAATAATAATAAAAAAAAAAATTACCTTTATTTCATGTCAATATGATATATCGATAGTAATATATCTCATAATCGATATATTAAAAAATTTTATATTGTTCAAATGGTCGAAACATTTTTTAAAAAAATGTCCATATTGTCGACAGGATTTTGGTCGACAACTTTTTGTCGACTATTTGACCTGTCGACCATTTTCCCTGTCGACAATTTGGGTCCAACTTCTTTGGAAGTCGGGGAACCTCTCCTACCCCACACAAAGAAATCCCTACATCTCCATTCTACATGTTCTTCCCCTTCCTCCCCAGGATTCGAGATGTAGATTGGAGGGGGGGGGCGGGTTGTTGAGTGGCTCTCGAAAACATAATAAATATACTGTCTTTCTAGACGACGGCGAACTCTCAACACACCTTGAATTTATCACAGATTCCCGAAAATTGATTATACTTACCTGTTCCTATGACGAATTTTCTCCATTGGAATTGTTGTGGATATTTTCCTAATTGTGAAGAATTAACGAGACTGATTGAGGCACATCATCCTAAGGCTCTTTATCTTCAGGAGTTGCAACTACACCACAGAGACTTCATATCTCTGAATCGTGATACTAAGGGTAGAGGAGAGGCGATTTTGCTTATTGAATCTGTTCCGTTCTCTCGGATTCCCCTCTCAACTTAGTTACATTTGGTGGCAGTTAGAATTCACCTTGAATTTCTGGTTACTCTATTCTCAGTATACCTGGCTCCCAGCTGTGCATACACTAAGGATTTAACCACCACTACCAATTATGGGGAGACTCAATGGCATCCCCCAATGCGGTCTGAATACTGTGTTATACAGAAATTCTTTTTTGAAATATCTAAATACTGATCTTGCATTATTTGAATATTTCGAAATGGGTACTTCTTGCGTTGATATTTCATTGCGCTCGATCTCGGATATCGATTGTTTCCTGTAGGAAAGATCACCATTCCTCTGCGAAAGTGACCACTATCCGATTGTCTTCTCATCCCTAGGTCCTAGCCAGCAGCAACAGCCGTACTACAGCTGGCTGTATGATGGGGCGGATTGATCGTCTTTCTATCAGGCCACTTGCATCCAAGTTCTTGAAACAACCCAATTCCCTTCTCTTGCATGTGCCTTCACTTACTTACAGGAAACTATCCTCAAGGCAGCAGTGAATCATATTCCCCGTTCATCTGGGAGCCGCAAATTAACGACTTCATGGTGGAACGCGGATTGTGCCCGGGCTAATAGTGAGAAGTGGAAATTGTTTTGGTTGCACAAATAGATTCCCATTCCATCCAACTTTATTTTTTTAAAAACTGCAGCAGCCATTTTTAGGTTATCAACCGACGAACGAGAAAACATTATTTACGTAACTACTTCTCCGGCGTTGTCTTCCACACCTTTATCTTCCGTATACAAAGTTGTGCGTAAACTCTCCCGAAACCACCATGAGGATCTACCTATACTTCTTTCATATCGCCCACAGACCTCGGATGTCAACACTCCTCCAGGGATGGTTGCTGATGAGCTGTTGTTTCACTTCGCTTCCTGCTTCAATGAGTCCCGATACACCTAATTATTTAGATCAGATCGGCTACGAGCTGAGAATCCAGACTTTCAGCCCCTGCTGGAAAGGACCCAAATTACATCAGACACTTTACAAGATCAGAATACCAAGTATCGCTAAAGTTGTGTAAAGACTTAACCCCCGAACCTTAGGGCATTTAATTTTAGAAGACACGACATATTCATTCAATAGACTCTGCTTTTCTCCTTGGTTTATTCGAGAGAATCTGGGTGGAGGGTGCCTTCCGACCTGTTTGGTTAACAGTATACATTGTACCCATTCTGAAACCTGGGAAGTACCCAACTTCCACAATCAACCATCGGCCCATCTCCTTAACCTGCAATACA